>OMKP01058681.1:0-13876 GCA_900302375.1 Bathygadus melanobranchus | reverse complement strand
AGCAGAGATCTCGAAGGGTTCTGGAAGCGTCCGATCGCAGAGTGCGTTGTTCGACTGGCGTTTCCCAAGGACGCGAGCGGGCGGGTGATTGTTATTTTTCTGGCGTCTACCGTTGTGGTGAGGTTGTCCCGGTGCGACGACGCCCTAGCTCATCTGCGCTGCTCGCTGCCTGTTGTGGGGTTGAACCGAAGAAACACAGAGGCAGACCCGGGTTGCGTACCCGCGGACACGGTCCCCGGGCGGCGGTTCTGCTACGGACACCGGCCAGGGAGAGAAGAGTCTCCTCCTGCCACAACGTGTGCCAGACTCTGTTGGCGTCCTCTCTCCTCCTACCGAGGCATCGTAAGACACGGCGAAATACAAAAAAGAAAGAAAGAAAAAAAAAAAAAGATAAGCTGGAAAAAGTCTTTCCGTGCGATGGGGATCACCGATGGATGGCCGCGGCTCACCTCATTGGCCGGTTGAAAAAAGGTCCGCCCCGGGGGATAAAGAAAAGAAAGCTCCGGGTCTCGCGGTCACATGACAGGGGGGAGGTAGCGTGCGCCGCCGTTACATCGCCGTCATCTTGGG
Source organism: Bathygadus melanobranchus (assembly GCA_900302375.1). Lineage (NCBI taxonomy): Eukaryota > Metazoa > Chordata > Actinopteri > Gadiformes > Macrouridae > Bathygadus > Bathygadus melanobranchus. The sequence goes on along the minus strand of OMKP01058681.1, from coordinate 13,306 downwards.
CCTGGCGTTAGTGGAACCGGTTTCCCGCGGCCCGACACATCATCGTAACGCCTCGACTGGCGTGAGGCACGTCACATTGACATCGGCGTAGCCCGCGCTCCACTGTCCGGCGGTGTCCGATCGACCCAGCAGAGGGCGACGGTTCAGATTTCATAGATAAGACGAGCTCCCGCTGCAGAATGGTCAGGTCTCTCACAAGTCGTCAGGGGTCAGAGAGCGCGTGCGATGCCTTTATTAAACGGTAAAGACCGACGGGTAACTTGCAGAACAAGCGCACGTCAGCGGGTTCTCTTCTAGAAGAAGGGCGAACCGTGGGAGAAGCTGAGCATAGGCACCGATATCCGAGCCTCTTGTGGAACGGGTGGTGGTGGTGGTGGTGGTGTGTGGTCGAGGGTCAAGTCACGCTGTAGCCGAGGACAACTGTTTTCTCGATCTTGTTTAACTTTCAATACAGGAACAAACAACCTGCAAAACAAAGTGTACAAATATGAATGTTTAGCACCTTGACACACAACTGACTAACAGTTCATCATAAAAACACAATTGTCTTCGCATCAAACTGGTAAACAGTACAAAGAACGACAGTGACTAAGGGGGTTTCGGCACGACAAGAACTCCCATTTCCAAAGACGTTTCTGCAATTTTAAATCAAATATTCATACGAGTTTAAAAATATCCTCCACACACACACACACACTCTCTACTTCCCTGTCACGCACGTTGACGGGCTCCAGCGGCCACAACGCTGCACAAAACCAGAAATGAAAACCACGACTTTAAACTATCAGGTCTTTAACGTAGTCGTAGTTCCAAAACGTACACAAGAACACAGCCCTCCAATACGATCGCACGGTAGTTTTTACTTTCAATAAGTCTCCCCTACAGTGAATGCTCCAAAAGGACTCCTCTAAAACAATTACATAACACTTCAACAGCCCGTCCAGCGCAGCCATCGGCTGAATAGACGCACTGCCTGTATGTTCTCAAACCGTACACCAACGCGTGATTGCATTAATTGAACGCATAACGTACAATAAACAACAACGTCAATGGAAAGTCATCCGCTACAACACGTTTGCACGGCGTGGTGTGCTGTGTGTGAGCCACCCAGATGTGCGCGTCGTTGACAACGCACGCATTCAATACAAAAACACCGCACAGCGCGGGGGGTTCAAGTTAACGGGTCGTTTTAACAAAACACACCAATTCAATGCGAACAGAGACTCAAATAGCTGGCGCTTGTCGGCCAACGTTGCGCGGCCAGGTGACGCCATCAGATCAAGTCCACTCCGCGCTGTTGCTAACTCTCGCTGCTTAGTTGAGGTTAGCACGGCTAGCGACTGTTAGCCGCTAGCCAGCGTTACTTTGCTAAGTAGCCCGCGCAACTGGTTGACGCTTGTGCGCGAATGAACAACGCGAGGGCACCTAAACCCGCATAAAACACGCCGGTAACGTCCACGGCCATGCACACACACGCTGGAAGCGAGTGTCGCACACGTACAACAGGGGTAAACAGACCTGGGCTCTCGTTTGGAACAACACAGTTTCAAAATGGCTACCTTAGCAGCACACACTCATCAGCCCGCTAACGCCGTCCAGCTAACTGGCTAGCGTGTGTACATTTCGTGACGATGCTTTACGAACGGCGTCCGCGTGGAACGGTCTCAATTAAGCGTGACCGGCGGGTGTAAAACGACTTACTGCGTTCACGGGGGGACTTCGCTCGTGTCAAAGTTCGCCTGCGGCGCGGGTCGCGGTGGACGTTTGTTTGGGTTTAGGAGCGCTTACCGCTGGCGCTGCCACTGAACGGTTCGAATAGCGAAGTAGAGGCGCGTTCAGGCGCGCCTCGCCGTTATGCAACGCAGACGACACTGCGAAGTGACCGAGAGGTGATCGAGTACGTGTTCCACTCGTACGTGTACGAGTGAAACAAAAGGTTCACTCGTGAGAAGTTGAACGGATTACTTTTGAAAAGGGGTTATTTGGTTGTGTCTAAGCGGCCATTTGTCTTATCGCACAAGTTCGTTTTGTGATCTTGAATACTACCCAGTGCCCTCCCCCGCCATTGCCAGCCATACCAGTCGAATCCAGAACCGACTGTGTTCATGGATGAAAGAGGAGCGAGAGTAAATCGATTACCCATCGAATAGATTCGCGGTGACAGGACGACCTTTCTTAGTTCAGAGTCTGTTGGCGACAGTCTACGTTCATGGGCACAGATTGGCCCCGCTAGGGAGACGACACATCTAATTCAAAGGGTAACCGTTGTTCCTGTGTCACTTATTACGTGTTTCGTTCAGGTTTCGTTGTAGTATGGCAGCTACTGTTGTGATGAGCATGCTTCCTCTGACGCTAGCTCGGTTAGCCACATGCCTGCTAACCGAGCTAAATGAAAGTTACATCTATCCTGGCTATCTTGATGTTTTACCAGCAAGGGGTCAACCTAACAATCAGGAGTGCTTGAAACTTGTTCTATTCAAATCTTACTGTACCTGTAGCTATATTGTTGATCTCTTTCGACAAATGTACTTCAAATGTAAATCGCTTTGGATTAAAGAGTCTGCCAAATGCCCTGAATGTAAATGTAGAGCAAAATGTTTGTCTTAACGCAGCCTTTTATAATCCGTATTCAGTAACGTCGGCATGTTTGTATGCTTTCTCTTCAGATTTAAAATGATCCACTTTACACTGAGAAGACACGTAACCCAAGGGGTAAGAATGAATGGATATTGTTATTATTGATCCAAATGTCTCATCAGCAAGTTGCACCAAACATCGATTAACAATACATATGTAACATAATACATTATTGTATTTAATAGGGTCTACCATGGAGAAGTCTTCAACAGCTCATCAGATCAAGTACTCTACGAGAAACCCAGACGCTTCAATCTCGGTCACCCACGACATTGATCTGCAGACAGTACTCAACGAACACATTCCTGGGTGTCAGGCCAATCACTCGTCTTGCCTCACGCCTCTGTCATAGCAACCAACATGGTGGTCCCCAGGCTAAGGAGGAGGCCTTCAGTATGAAGGCTATCACCCTGGCCCCGAAACCCGCCGTCTACCTCGGCTTCTCCAGCCTCCTGCCCTTCGTCTCGGCACCCCTCTTCATGGCAGCCACGGGGTCCTTCTGCCCCCAAGTAGCGTACGCGCAGGTGGTCTACGGGGCCTCCGTCGTCTCCTTCCTGGGAGGGGCCCGCTGGGGCTTCGCCATCCCCGAGGGCAGTCCGGCTCAGCCCGACTGGATGAACCTGGGCAACAGCGTGGTGCCATCGCTCGTGGCCTGGCTGGCGCTGCTCTGCAGGGACAACTTGACGGAGGGAGCCCTGCTGGTGCTGATGGGACTGGGCCTGTCACTGCACTACGACCTGAACCTACTGCCCGGATACCCGGCCTGGTTCAAAGCCATGCGGACTCTTCTCACGCTGGTGGCGACGTTCTCGTTCGTGGCCACGCTGGTGCTTAAAAAGTTCTGCCACCAGGATGAGGACATGGAGAAGCCTCAGAGTTGACTGGGTTAGGTTTTGTGGTTTAGTTGTGAAAGTGTTACGATTGTTGCGTCTATTTTCATGTTGCCACGTGGGAACAACTTGGCCTTCAAATGACCGGGATGGGAAAATATGTGCAGAAGCAAAACATTTCAGGATATGTTTGTTATCAAACACAAATGAATAGATTTACAAGAAGTTATCTGTCATTCATGGAACTTGACACATTTAGGGTGTGAAATAAAACATTTGAATGTAAAATGTCTGCGAGAACCAATGTCTGTCTTTGAGGTTTGATTACTTGTCGCTGAACAGAGAATCTAAAGTTGAGTGCAGCTCAAGTGTCCCCTCTCAGTTTGTTAGGGTTAGTACTCTCAGTAGTTGGTAAAATGACGGGGCAATCAATCCTGTTAAATATTACCGAGAACAGCCCTTTGTACTGGAACACACCCTTTCCCCGGTGTAAGAAACAAGAAAACGCCTCAAGACCGTTCAGTTCAAGTGACGTGCCACTTCATTTGAAACATGGATTGAAATGAGGAAACCCACACATTTAGTTCGGATAGAAGTGTTAAAAAATAACTTAGACACTCGTGTGTGTGTGTGTATACAGTATGAGATTAATCCTACATAAAATAGAAGGGACACACAATGCAACAAAAAGCCAGCGGTGAGTCGTTACCTTTGGAATATTTACAGGTAATATATTGCCAAGCGTCCCCCACCGCAACATCTGCTGTCAAGTATTATTCAGATGGCCTTCTGGATCATTTCAAGTTTCCTCCTCAAGACAACGTGTTAGCTAATTGTCACGTACGTCCAAGACTGCTGCGTGCGCTAGTGACACTACTGCAGTCTATAAAATGTGCCAACTCCAGGGGACCGCGGAGGCCCACCTTTCCTCTTACACATGTGCTCCTCCAGTGTGCAAAAGTCATCCGTTCGTTCGTTCATTCGTTCATTCATCCGTCCATTCATCCATCCATCCATCCATTGAATGCCAACAACACTGTAGTACTGACAGAATTCAGCAAAAGCATCGTGACCCCATGCCGTTTCTCACGCTAGCACTGTAGTAGTACTAGTGATTTAGTAAATGGACTGCATTTATATATAGTACTAGTAGGGAGTTAGTAACTTGTAGTAACTTCAGTGTGTTTGCTCTAACAGTCTGGGATGGATTGCAATACGCCTCAGCAGTGTACGGTTTCGGCTCTCGTTTTGACGTCACAGTTATAGGAATGTTAGAAAGAAAGAAAAACACCAAACCAAAACAAACCAACCCAAAACATGGAAAAATGTTTGTACGATCATCAAAGACTCTCGGAGGCGGAGGCCAAATCTGCTCCCGTGTTTTCAGTCCACACTAATCATCCTCCAGCGCACACTTTCTAGATTAGATAAGAAGTGGCGTGGTTCCACATCCAACGCATTTGCAACATACTTCCTCTTGGATGTACGCGGAGAAGATCCCCACTGGGAGCGTTTCCTCCAACAGCGTGTGAAAGTCCTTCTTAACCGCGATCCCAGAAAGGTCAGGTGGGGGTTGTGGGGCAGAGGAGGGCGGGGTCAGAGCACCGCCAGCCCTCCGTCACAGCGGCTGGCGATCATGTTGCCCACCTCCGTCCACGTGTCCAGGTGGGGGTCGTAAATCTCCACCGAGTCCACCGTCACCGGCGCCGAGAAGTCGCGGCTGGTGGCCCGCCCTCCGACCGCATACAGCAGCCCGTTGACCGCCGACACAGACACCCCCGCCCGCGCCGTGGACATGGACGCCACCTCCACCCACTTCTCCTGCGAGGAGCGGAGATTACGCTTAGGTAGAGGAATACAATCAAACACGGGACAGCGACTGAAGGTGTAGACCTCCCACAAATCAAAACAAAAGAAAAGCCCACATCGCACACATTCACAACATCCAAAATCACAGAGCCAACTGAAGGTGTTGACTCCCTGGCCTAGTCCACCATTATTTATAGTTAGTAAAATAATGGTGAATAGGTGAACAGAGAACAATCCCATGGAAACAGCAGCAACAGGTGAGCGACAGCTCCCCCTACCTCCTCGGGGCAGTACTTCTCCACCGTCTCCAGGGAGCCCAGCGCCTCGTTCCACCCCCCCACGGCGTAGATGCAGTTGTGGAGGGCGGCGACGCCCACGTAGGCACGCCGCATGGCCATGATGGGCAGGGGGCGCCAGCGGTGTGAGAGGGGGTCGAACACCTCCGCCGAACGCAGCTCCAGACCCTCGTCGCTGATCCCCCCCACCACGTACATCAGGCCTGCGGGGAGAGAGAGATGGTGGGCTGGTGAGGACGGAGCACATGGTATAGCATGTAAGAGTAGACACGTATACATAGACGCACCTTGTAGCTCACAGCAGCCAAAGTAGTAGCGAGGAACGGCCATGCTACCGATCACCTCCCACTTGTTATCCTCTGGGTCGTAGCGCTCCACTGTCTTCCCAATCTCTGATCCAATCCAACCACCTGGAGACGAGAAGCCACCACATTCAACCAATCGATTAACCAAGTCATGGAGTACATGGATTGTAGCTCGTAGAAGCTACTACATGTAGGAGCTTTACTGCATCAGTTTCACTAACTCTGCCAAGTCCTCGTACAGGAACTAACTGACAGTTAGTAACGTAACGTACTTAGTAAGTAGTAATAATAAAGGAAATTAGTTAAGGTTAACGCTCATCGTGTGTTGGCCACTTTAGCTCGTCCACCGTCCAACTTTCACATCAACGTAAAACGTGTCCGTCTGTCCTGCACCTGGGTGGACACACCCACTCGTGATGCGGGTGGTGATCGACAGGAGAGGGTTTTACCGAAGGCGTAGAGAGCTCCGTGGCAGGGGCACACGCTGACGCCGCAGCGGGGGAAGTTGAGGGAGGCCACGGCCCCCCACTGCTTAGTCACCGGGTCGTAGCGCTCCGTACAGTCGAAGATCATCGAGTCCTTCTCCCCTGGCCACAACAAACAGACAAACACATACATAAACGGAGGCAGGGGAGTCTAGCGGTCAGGGCGGTACGAGTATTTATCATGACCATTTTCTCTTTATTTGCTTTATCCAGCGCGACTTGAACCTCTGAGTTCAAAGTCAGTTAAAATAAAAAAAATGTTTTGGATGCATTTGCTAAACGACGATATGGTGAATCTTAAATAAAATAAAGATGATGATGATGTCATTCTTACCCAGCTCCACCCCCTGAGTCCTAACCCCACCCCCACCGACCTCCCACCCTCACCTCCCACCACGTAGATCATGCCCTCCAGTACGGCCACGCCCAGGCCGCTGCGGGCCTGGTGCAGGGACGACACGGTGGTCCAGTACTGGTTGAAGGAGTCGAAGCGCTCCACGCAGCTCAGGGCCCGGCTGTCGCTCCAGCGCCCGCCCTGCAGGCGCGTGTAGCCCCCTGGAGGGAGAGGGGTGGTCAGGGGAAGGGAGGGAAGACAGAGAGCGAGGACCGGAAATTGGCAGGTAAGTTAACACAGGGAGATGCCGTGTGTATTGTTTCATTTCAGTAATACAGTTAATAATTAATAACCAATACTTTTTTATATAATAACAATAACTTTTAAATACTATTGAATTATTATTCAAATAATAATTAGTGTTATTATTATTCATTTATTATTATAATTATTACAACTTTTTCAGTTTTTTTAATATTCTGAGCTCTTTGTGAAAAGCGGCTATTACAACCAATGACCACCAGAGGTCGCTGCAGGGCAGTAAGCGTAGGGTTACAACACCATAACAGGCACCTATTGCGTAGAGATATTTCCTGGCTTTCCGTCTGGGCCTCATCTTGGCCGGTTCCACCAGACTGTACATCTTATTTTCCTTCGGTGACTTGGTGACCTCCATGTACTCCTTTAACAGGGTCTGTAGCGCCACCCGCAGGCTGAAATCGTCAACACCTTTTGTTGGGGGTACAAAACAATGTCATTTTCAATGGTTATACGGTATGGTTTTATACAGAACCATGGGGGGAGGGACCCTGCGCTCACCTTCAATGTACTTCAGCAGCCTCTGGGGGGAGAGCAGGGCGAAGCGGACGGGCTCCAGCACCTCCACCACATGCTTGCGTCTCCGGGCCACGTCCTGGTGCAGCCAGTCCATGGCAGCCATGAACACCTGGTACTCGTCCTCGATGCGGAGCTCCTCGCTCTGCAGCAGCCTCACCAGCTGGTCCTTGGACAGGCCCCAGAACTCGTCGGCCACACACACCTGGGGGTGGGGGGGGGGAGACACGGCAGTGGTGAAGGTGGATGAATAAATAACCTCACTGATGAAGCGGTAAAGTTTTATAGAAAAAGCACAAAAATGAACAATAACAACAATATGTATGCATGCAACATTCTGAGCATAATTCATATTATGCATGTATACAGTTAGTGACTACCTTTGTGCAGTACGTATAATATAAACAAACATATGTTAATTGGTTAATTGGCTTGTATTGGGAACACAGTCCAGCTTTTAAACAGTGTGTTATGTGACTGACATTCAGTGTGTGTGTATGTGTGCGGGCATGCGTGCGTGTTACCTCGAGGAAGTGGACGTGGATGTAGTTCTCGGTGAACTCCAGCATGCTCATGCAGGCGATCTGCTCCAGGAACTGGAAGACGCCAACACAGTTGAAGGGGTCCATGTGGCCCTTGAGGAACTCCCCGCAGATGGACACCACCTCGCCCAGCTGCAGCATGTCTGCCGCCACCATCAGCTCCTGCACGTTCTCCACACTCACGTTGATGCCACCTGCTCGGGGCACAGATGGAGCCGAGCTGTTTAGCTACTGGACCAAATCTCCACTTGGGTCAGGAGTGCACTGAAATGGGGTTTGAATGAAACGACACAGACTGTGGCTACCACAACAGTCAATGGCCTGTTGTGGTAGCATAGTCCAGCTTTTCAACATGGTGTTATGAGACTGCAGGTGTGTATACCACCACCACGACACACATGATTAATATCATGTATTTGCAAATTACACTAGATGTCTCTTTGGATGATTGTTTATTAATCTTAGGCGATAAGGCGTCTAATAAATTACTAAATAGTAATAGGCCATTCACAAATAAACACAGTCAATATTGAATCATAGACAAAACTCCTTTGACATATTTTGGACTACTTCACATACAGGAGGTGGATGAGCATAGAGTGAGGTATTGGTGCCACCAGTGCTGACAATGTAGTTTACAGCACCTGTGTAGATAAAGTCCAGCAGGACCTCGAATATCCCGGCATCCACACCCAGGATCTGCACCTCCTCCTTGTCGGCCTCCTTCATCCCCCCGGAGAACAGGGCATGGAAGTAGGGGCTGCTGGCAGCCAGCACGAGCCTATGAACGCGGAACACCCGCTCGCCGACTCTCAGCTGCACGTCACAGAAGTCCGTGCGGAGCCGCATCCTGTTCATCTGGGCCAGGATGACTCTCGCGTAGCGATCAGAGGCGAAGGGCACCTGCTCGGGTGACGCCGTTGCCATGGCAGCTCCGACGTCTCCGCAACCACCAGCCGACGTGGTAATTGAAGTGGAGGCGAAGCCGGGAGGAGACAGTCGAGCGCCCGGGGAGGACATGGCGGCCAGTGGCTAGGCTCTCCTAAATATGTTGTTTTTATTTCGTTCAGCCACAGCCGCTCCTTTATAAAACACAACACATTCCCAACAGACGCGTGGTCTTGTCATGGGAGAACAAAACAGAAAGTTAGTGTCGGACCAAGAAATAAACGGTCCGCTTAACTGCAGCTTGGACGTCACTGACACAACAAGGAAAGACACCCATGAAAGTTACTTTACACCCTGTTGGCTGTGTGGCTTGACATCACGCTGAGCCTTCCCGTTGTGTGTGGATTTAAACCACATGGACTTATCACGGAATTGGTTATCAGCACACTGACGTTGATGTAATAGTAATACATCGTGTTGTTGATGACCACTGTCAGTGGTCGCTGTGTGTGTAGCAGGCTAACGGCTAGCCAGCCACGGATACTCTCAGATGTTGTTTTTGGAACAAGATGTCAACTAATAGACGTGCGATATAAGAGTGTGAAGTATAGTCTGGCAAACAGGCCCCTGCTGTGCAGTTCATTACTCACCCATAAGTTTACTGATAACTTCCGACCAGCGCTACTCGGCTTATCGATGTTTCTGACTTGATTACCCGTACTAAAACCTACGCGTAGCCAAGCGAGTACCGAATTCATCGATTAACAAACCCCGCTTGTGAAGACATGGACATTGTTATTGGGTGATTTTTATTTAGTTCCAATGTTGTTGTTTTTTTTTTTTTTATTCGTTATAATTCAATTTGAAAAAGGTTGTTTTTACAGTTCAACGTGCATGCGTTTTGTCGTTGACATGTTGTTGTCATTGAACGCTTGATGGCAGTATAACCCCAAGCTAAATTAATAAACGCGTATCCAAAAACGCTCCAACCTATGCTCCAACACGGTTATTATGGTCCCGACGTTAGAAGAAAAAGAATATATTCAAATCACCACATGGATTTACATGGAGAACTGACAGAATCGCGGAATTGACTGCTATTGCTATTTTTACAGTGACGTCACCGACGTGCCACCCAATATGTTGCTAAGTAACACTGTGTGGTTTGCCCACATCTTCCCCGAACGTCTGCTAGCCCGGGAACCAATCACGACGCGCCAATTATACCATTGGCTGCACTTCAAACGATCTGTAAGCCAATAGAAAGCTAATCACATAGTGGAACCTTAAGTAGGCCGAAAGGTAAAAACATGTCAGTCATTAAGTTTACACTTTCAAGAACGGTCGTTTGTTGTTTCAACATGTAGGTTATCGCATTTAGTATGCTGCAGAAAATCATAGTATTGGTTTGGAATGTGTCAAAGAAATGTAAAATACAATATGTATCTGAGCAGGATGTCTATACCCTTCTTGTGCCTTGCCTAAACGAAAGTAGCTCAGCTGTACACCAGAGTGGTGTTGGTGCCAGGCCTAATGCTGTCAAGATGTAGCTTTGTGCCTCAAGCTCTCCTGTAGCCTCTTTTGTCTCCCACATTTTCTGGGACGTTATTTTGTCTGCTCTTTCCCTCCTTTGTCTCGAAAATGACTGGATATTATTGGGTCAAAATAGAAAATGCATTTGTCATAGTGGTGTCCAAACTGCTTCTCTCCAACTTTATGGTGATCCCATAACCATAAGACCCATAGCCTTTACTAATAGAATCAGTTTCAAAACAGATATTTAAATTCTGCCATATTGGTGTCACATTGTGCAACTTGTGTGTTGTCCTTTTGACATTCATTATTGTTTCATGGTAAATCAACAACAACGATATATATATATACATAAATAAACACATACATATGATATAAATACATTCAATATGTGTGTGTGATGTATACATGACGCCCCTCTAGGCCAGCCACTGAGACAATCAGTGATTGATAGCATGTCACTGTAATTATAACCCAATAGACCCATACAATACTCTATTTAAATGTAAATACAGACGCTATTCATTCCAACAAAATACATGTGTCAGCTGACAGCTGTGCACAGCTGTGTATAGCTGTGTATAGCTACAAAGACGTTTCATAACGTAGACGTTCATGGTGTTAATGCTCAAGAGGCAGGTCAATTCAGGCAGAAATTTGATTCTAATCTTGTTCTTTTAATATCAGATCTCGCCAAGATAACAGAAGTCTGTGTGTCAGTGAACACGCGGGTCAGGTATAGCCCCAAATGCTCATTTGTGAACTTGTGAACTTCATTTTGGCTGTGTTGTTTGGGATTTGAGGCCATCTTGCCATTTCTCATTGTGCAGCTGTCTGTCCGGACAAGCATCTCTTGTGAAACAGGTTTAAGTGAGAAGGAGGATGCCAAGAGGAAAAGGAGAAAGGAGACGGGGAGGTGAAATGCATTCTAAAACAGACCTACGGACATTTCTTTTAATACAGGCCTAGCTCCCGTTTTGTTGTCGGGTATACTTTGGCGTCATTGTGAGCTTAATCAGTGGTGGTGGCTAAGCTAGGGACGATTGCGATGGATGGAAAGGCGGGCGTTGCGCTCCTCTCGAATTGCTCGTCTTTTATTATCACGACTGTAAGCATTAATTATCACGCTGCTCATAGCAGACTCATTGTGTCTCTGCCATGGCCGGGGCCACTGCCTTGCTGCTACCATTCGACCCCTTGAACTTCACGTCTATTAATCTCACCATAATGACACCGTAACAAACGACACAACAGCGCGACGTGATTGAGACTTATGGGTTTTAAATTTGAAGGTTGATATTTTAAAGAAATGAAGAATGGGTTGGGTTTTTTTTGGACTGGTGTTTGGATCATCGGCTTTCTTTTGCCGCTCTCAATCTTATTTTTAGTCGACTCCTACATTGAATCCTACACAATAAATCCTGCATTGAAGTCTAAAGTGTCGCGTATCGCCTCGACTAACAGCAGCCTCTGATTGGTTGGTGAAGATGGAATCTTGGGGAAGCTGGGAAGATAGATGTCCTCCTTCACCCTATCTTCTCTTGGCTAAACCCCCTATCTACATATTTCTTCTGCAGGTCTAATAGCTTTTTTATTATTCCCCTGAAGCCATCCTCTCAATAAATCCTGTACAACAATACTTTATTGGCTTGGAGCAGAGCATTGTGGTTCATAGTTAAAAAAAAAAAAAAATGTTTGTAGGCTCCTACATATGGCACGTCCCCAGGCCTAGAGGGGGGCCAATGTCTCACTAAACCTCCACATAAATCATGACCTCATGATTAAAGTCATCATCAGTACAGATTTAAATCATTATTATTCAGCATATGGTGCCCAAGCGTCGCGGTTCTTGGCGTGTTTAAAAAGAGTTGCTGCTGGTATGAGGTATCTCATCTTCCACATCTCTCCTGTCGCGGTTCACAGACACGGAGCCGGGCATTATATCGCCATGAGCGCTGAAACCATGGCGATCCTATAGGGGTGTAACCTCTCTCTCTCTCTTTGTCTCCCAAGTTGACATGCCAATTCAGCACTTCCCATGGCATTAGTTTGATTGAGTTAAGTGTCTGTGGGATAGTGTGGCCTGGTAGTGTGCGCTACACTCAACCCATTGTATCCAAATTAACTTTCCAAGTTTCATACACATCAAGAAAACTATCTAAAACTAACAACTGCTAAGTTAACATGGTACTGAGACATTGCTATCAAACACTGCCACATGGGCCTAATACAAAATGTGTTTGGTATAAACTACACTGACATAAATAAAGGTCATGTTACTTTCAGACAGTATAGCAAACTGGATAAAGCCTTTGGTTTCCAGTCTCGATAAACTAGATCCCAAGGCCGAGGAGGACAAAAGAGTTGCAACATCTGAAAGAAAGACCTTCACCCAGGCAGGAGCCATAGCCGGAGCTAGTATCACATACGAGTGAGGCCGGCAAATTCTTATGGTTTAACAATAACCTACAACCAAATTATGTTGCTTGGAAGGCAAGAGAATCTGTAAGCCTTCCAACGCATAACCCCATCTATAATATGAGCTAGTAAAAACAGAGCGAGAGAGAGAGAGAGAGAGAGAGAGAGAGAGAGAGAGAGAGAGAGAACAAAAATCTTTCGCTAGAGTCTGCCTCTCTCATAGCAACTAGATTGTGATTGGCTGACGGCGGACACGAGCGCGTTCTTCCATTGGTTGGACTCGCTAGCATGAATACAGTAAAAGCAGGCAGAGACAGAATCGGAGCAATGCGATTGGCTGTGGGGGAAAAATGAAAACGAGAACCTTTTTCCTGTGGGCCGGAGACAGTTGATGG
>OMKP01058634.1:4968-15744 GCA_900302375.1 Bathygadus melanobranchus | reverse complement strand
CTCAATAAATGACCTATTTAGAGATTTCCGTCCATTCCTCACACACACACACACACACACACACACAAAATACATCTAGACTGGGTATAGTGCCTGGTTGACTTTTAACCTCTATGTCTGGATCTAGGGGTGTTGTGAATGGAGCACACACGCACACACACACACCACATGTTTTATTTGAATAATGCTTCAAAAGTATAATATCACAAGTAGCAGTGAGTCAGTGGCTTTCGGATCCGCTCTTGCTCCGAGTGCGACTGTGTTACGGCAGAGCTTCAATGTAAAGCGGGTCACACAGCAGACGAGCCGCGGAGCGTCGCGTCGAGCTGCGTCGCGCAGTACAAAGGACAACACGCGTCGAAAGATTCGACGTTAGGTCTTGTTCTGTGTTTAATATAATGGGTGGCGATGGATGGAGCTGCGATACCCGCCAAGGTTTTGCAGTGCTCACAAGGCTGCGGCTGCTGCATGGCGCCGTCGGTGAGAGTGCGCTCAATGGAAACACGACCCACTTCATGTTCCAATTAAGACGCACGGCTTTGGATGTATGGGGGCGCTTCAAATTAGCATAAAATATCTTTCAAAATATCGTTTGTACATTGTGCAAAGTTTCAATGAAATTGCACTGCAGCACTCGCGCTATTCAAGAGCACGCGAGTCTATTAACTAATTACCAGCCAGCCTGATATTATTAGATAGAGCTCTGTGCCCCATGCCTTCTAAAGCATAGCATATGAGCCCTGCTGTTGATACAATTTCATTGTTGCTCTGAGATGTCCTTTTCATATTTAGTTGTTCCGTTCTCTTTGTTGTAGTTGAATAGTCTGTACCAGTGTGACATGTCCTGTTCTGTTGACATGGTCTTTATTGTAGCTTAATAGTCTGTACCAGTGTGACATGTCCTGTTCTGTTGACATGGTCTTTATTGTAGTGTAATAGTCTGTACCAGTGTGACATGTCCTGTTCTGTTGACATGGTCTTTATTGTAGTTTAATAGTCTGTACCAGTGTGACATGTCCTGTTCTGTTGACATGGTCTTTATTGTAGTGTAATAGTCTGTACCAGTGTGACATGTCCTGTTCTGTTGACATGGTCTTTATTGTAGTGTAATAGTCTGTACCAGTGTTACATGTCCTGTTCTGTTGACATGGTCTTTATTGTAGTGTAATAGTCTGTACCAGTGTGACATGTCCTGTTCTGTTGACATGGTCTTTATTGCAGTTTAATAGTCTGTACCAGTGTGACATGTCCCGTTCTGTTGACATGGTCTTTATTGCAGTTTAATAGTCTGTACCAGCGTGACATGTCCTGTTCTGTTGACATATTAATGTTGTACCAGACCAATATGACTATTCTGTGTAATAGAAATAGTTTAAATAAACCCTTGCGTTTTAAGAACACTTGTTGAGTTGATATGTTATGAATCAATTTCATGTGTTTTCCTATAACTTCTGTGTTTGTACATACTAGTGCAATGTCCGTTCAAAACGTGCCTGTTCGGAAGTAGGGCTGAACAATTCATGCAATTTAAAATGTGTAAGTGTAAATTTAACGCACAAATTGAACAGTGTAAATATAAACACCTTTATGAATGAAGTACTGTAGTGCTGCAAAGACCACCTGGTCTACCCGTTTATTTCCTCCAGATGTAAGGAAACAAACAAACGCCACGTCATGACAATTGTGATGCAGAAATGACCATTCCCACTACTAGTAAATCATACATCTGTACAAAACAATCGCAATATGATTATTTCTTACCATATCGCTCAGCCCTATTCGGAGCGGGCTGATTGCTTGGCCTCCGGTATCGCTGCTTGCAGCTTTCTGGAGGAGCATCCACTCATCCAAACAACTTCACGCTCGACACTGCACTTCCTCGGGTCTTCAGCACACGCACACCCGCCAAGTCAATCGGATAAACGGTTGTCGAGAAAATCGAAGGACATACATACATACACACGCACACGCTCACACGCACACACTCACACACTCCTTCCATTTTAGTCAGATAGCGTTCAACTTGAGATAATCAATTAGCTGCTGTCATTTATAACAGCTATTTGGGAGCAGGCTATTTAGCTATTTGGGACAAAGTTATTTGCGGGAGGCTATTTCCGTGAAGTTACATCGCTGATGCTTGAAATGTTTTACTCTAGCGGAACAAAATGGCAAACGTACAAGACTTTGCCGCAATGTAATATCCCCGGCCCCTCTCTCTCTTCATCTGTCCAGTACTGTGTGTATTGTAGCAAGCGACAGAGGCTGTGTAGCAGTTCGTCAATCCGCTACACAGTGTGTACTTCTGCCGGTAGTGACACGCTATTAATAAATATGTCCCGTAGATCTCAAGAGCTCACACTCGACGCTGCGCCTCCTCGGGCCCTCGTCAATACACCCGCCAAGTGTGAAGTCAGTCGCCTGAGCGGTTGTCGAGGAAATCGAAGGACGGACGTACAGAGACTCCTTAGTTAGATGTTTAAGAATATCGAAATTGATATTGATAACGCAATGTTCCTGAACAATGCTGTGATATCATATTCATAATACTGTCCACCCATAACACACACGTTGTCAGGGTGGTGGACCAGCAGGATGAGGAAGAGGCATGTTCCTTGCTCACCTCCTCAGACCTCAGTGTGTGTGTGTGTGTGTGTGTGTGTGTATGTGTGTGTGTGTGTGTGTTGCAGCTGCATCCTCTGGTTGTACAGGAAAAGGCCTCTCCCTACAGCACACTAATTACAGACTGCACACCACACACACACACACACACATGCACACACACGCACACACACACACACACACACACACGTATAGCTAGGGTGGGTGTGAACTGATTTCCACTGTCAAATTGACCATAACCATTAAAGAGTGTGAAAAGAGTAGAATGTATAGTAATATATAGTAATATAAAGTAATATATAGTAATATATAGTAATATATAGTAACATAAAGTTATATATAGTAATATATAGTAACATAAAGTTATATATAGTAATGTATAGTAGTAAAGTAATAAACTAATATAAAGTACAGCCTTTGGACATCATAGGGCGAGATCTAGACAGGATGTGATTTAACAGGAAGTAGCCAGGCAGTGTTTCTGACACCCTATTGGTCCCTGAACCTTCCGAGCCCTCTGCTTCCTACCCAGGAGGGCAAAGGTCATGTCTCCATTAACAACCGTCTGGTCTCATGCCCACAATTTACTTCACGTCTCGAAGACAGTGTGAGTGACGTGGTCTATATGATGTATTATGTTAATGCGTATGTGTGTGTGTGTGTGTGTGTGTGAGGGTCCATGTGGTGTACTGCTGTTACCGGGGGAAACAGAGGTGACAGGATATCCGGTGACCTCAGGGTGTTGCCTTCCCTCAATGTGTGACCTTTATCCTCTGACCTGTGGTGCAAACACTCGGTAGAGGACAGGAGTACATGTTGTACTACAGTACTGTGTGGTGCTGGGATGGGCATGAGCAAGTGTCCACTGAGTAATCGGCCATTTCTTTTTTTATTATGGGTTCTTCTTATGCAGGTTGGGTCGATAGATAAGGAGACTAGAAAGAGTATAATGTGTGGTAAGTATTTTTATCAAATCGATGGGGTTGAGTCTTAACTAGTGGCCATTAACTACATACTACTAGCTACTAACTTATCACACAACTGTGAGTCGATGCATTTACATTTACATTTAGGGCATTTGGCAGACGCTTTTATCCAAAGCAACTTACAAAAAGTACCACATTTGTTGAAAGAAGGAGACAACAATATATTGCTGATGGTACAGTACAGTAATTAGAATAGAACAAGTTATAAGCATTCCTTCCAAGTTACAAGCTTATAATTGCCAGGTGGACCCCTTACTGTACAGCAGGTAGCCAGGATAAGATGCTACGCTAAGCTAAGTGCCGGGACACACCAGCATACAGGATCCTGTAAAGTGCCAGGACATACTGTACAATCATGGAAGTGCATGGATGCTCACCCATTTGCACATTAAACAAACAAAACACAGACTTATTGTATGTGACTTACTTCAAATGGCCATCTCTAGTGTAGTACAGTACTACACTACTACACTACTTCTCAATAAGACCCCACCCCCCCTCTCCCCAGACACAGTTAATAGATGTTTGAGTCCAAGTGACTGGAAGTGCATGTCTGTCAGTGGGGGAGTAGACAACCTGATGACAGGGCTGGCTCACACACATCACATGATCACCCACTACTGCTACCACGTGTGTGTGTGTGTGTGTGTGTGAGTGTGTGTGTGTGTGTGTGTGTGTGTGTGAGAGAGTGTGTGCGTGTACTATAAAAGCACAGAGAGAGATTATTTTTTATTTGACTATTATTATTTTGTATCTCATTTTACTTTTACACTGGCAATGTAAATGTATGTTTTCCATGCCAATAAAGCCCTTTGAATCTTGAGTGAGAGAGAAGATGATAAGGATGAAGGGGGGGGTGGAAGAGAGGTAGAGGGAAAGAGAGGGATGAGAGAGAGAGAGAGAGAGAGAGGATAGTTATTTAGAAGAGGTGTGTGATCTGGCTCTGTGTGTGTGTGTGTGCTGATGTCAGATCTTGTAGATAACCCATCCCCCTGGTTTATATACATAACATGACCTCATCTGTATGTCCTCCTCACCTACAGCACGTCACATCGTCTACATCACATACACGGCATCACGCACGTATGTCACATGACCCCTCCCAGGCCCACACAAGATGGTTGAGTTTTCTTATCCTTATTTGGCTTTGGCTCATAAATCAACTTGTTATTGTTTTGAGAGAGCCAGCACAGGAAGTTATGTCACCCACCCCCCCCTTCCAGGCGAATGCTTCCTTAGACTGGACCAACCAACTGTCTGTCTACGAGACTTATGGCCGACTACATCACCATGACTATCTTTTAATGTCTGCTCCTCGAGTCGAGACTGGGGGAGAAGGCTTTGAGTTCCACTGCTCCACATGGAACCACTCTCAGGATAAACCAGGGCTCGACAGTAACGGTTGCCTTCTTGGCCTTTGGTTGCCATCAGTGGCCACCACTTCTTAACATAAAAAACAGGGGCAGCAGATAGCAAAACGTGCACCCCAAAATAAATACATTTGTTGCCTGAGTGATTTAAATATCGCTGGTACGGTTGGAACCAGAACGCCACACATGCCTTGTTGTTGCGTTTACTCCAGAACCAGCCAACACCGCATGTGCGGTGAGAGACAAACAATGGCTAAACAAATTAGCCTAAGTTGTTGACCGTGGGGTGAGACGTTTGACAAACCCGTCAACATCGCAAACAAAGAACCAGATGAACCTGAATGACAAACAAACGGGACATTTGCATCAAAATATTATTGAATTCGCAATATGGCCAAGTACAATATCCAAATCGCAGGAGCTGCAATCTTTTGAAAAGGGTAAAATATGTAAATGTAAGTTCATTACACCATTAGAAACTACATTTCATTGGCTTTGAAGCTGTACTCTGCATAATGACAATAACGCTCAACGTAATCCAAATGAAGTACTGTAGTGCTGCAGAGATGCCCTGGCCTACACAGAAGACATTTCGTTTGTTTGGTACAGGCCCCAACAAATGTCGCATCATGGCAACCAAAAGCTTTTGGCAACCAAAAGCTGATGCCTGGTTGCCAGCCTGGCAACCACTATTAAAAGTTAGCCCCTGTAAACTGTTTGACAATGTGTGTGGATCCTAAAGGGGCCTGTACTGGACAGTCAGAGGCGTCTTTAATCTTTTTAATCTCAACAAGACTTACCTGGTGATATAAAAAGTAAAAGTACTGTGTACTGGACTTATTACGGTGTGCTGGTGGTATGCCCTACTCTGTGGAAACCAGACGACCAGCTGGTGTTCTGTCCAGTCAGCAGGTTCTGATCTGGCTCTGTTATGCTTTGTTCTGATGCTAGTGCACGGCTCCTCGTGCACTCATTCTCCTCTGACAATCCGACACGCCCACTCCACAGCTCCTGCATGTAGCTGGGTGGTGGGCAATGTAAGAAGACACCTAGTGTTGGCTATCTGTAACTACAGTTGTGATATACATAAGATAAGAACACTGTGGTTGTACTGTGATTTTAAATCTCTCTCTCTCTCTCTCTCTCTTTCAGACTTGTCTAAGAACCGCCTGACAGACGTGCCCTCAGAGGTCTGTCACCTGGTTGCCTTGGAAACGCTCAACCTGTACCACAACTGCATCAGGACCATCCCAGACAACATCATCAGTCTACAGGCCCTCACCTCGCTCAACCTGAGGTACACACTAGCACACACACACACACACACACACACACAGGCTAGTAGACACTTGTGTACTTTGTGTTGGACGGTGTTGTCAATGACGACTACCACACAGGTCTGAATAGACTTGATGCTTTGCAATGCAGTGAGGACCGGAAAAGAGCAGAGGATGGGAAAGAGAACATGACTAGAGGAGAGGGGAGAGTTAGGACATGAGGAGAGGAGATGGGGGAGTTAGGACATGAGGAGAGGAGAGGGGGGAGTTAGGACATGAGGAGAGGAGAGGGGGGAGTTAGGACATGAGAGGGAGGAGAGGAGAGGGAGGGGAGAGGAGAGGAGAGAAGATGAGAGGATGGATACTAGGTAGATTTAATCTATAGTCACAATAGCATATAGTACACTATAGTGCACTGTAGTATACAGTACCCTATAGTATAGTATAGTATAGTATACACATTCTCCTCCTTTTTATGGAGGGTCTAGATTGTGTTCCAGAATTCATACAACTAACTCGGTGTGTGTGTGTTGTGTGTGTGTGTGTGTGTGTGTGTGTAACCAGTCGTAACCAGCTAAGCGTGCTCCCAGCGTGTCTGAGCAGGCTGCCGTTGCGTGTTCTCAACGCCAGCAACAACAAACTGGTCAGCCTGCCGGACACCATCGGCCAGCTACACCACCTCATGGAGCTGGTAGGACTCACACACACACATAGACTTATACATACTCACACCACACACACACACACACACACCATTGATGATGGTTTAGTTGTTACAGCATTTGGTATTTCTATGAATTAAACGCTATTAAATGTTATTCTCATATTATTATATTTGGTGATGGTATTTCTGATTTCTGTTTCCCACGGTGATGCTGGTCTAGTTGCTATGGTATTTCTGGTTGTTGCCATGGTGATGCTGGTTGCTATGGTATTTCTGATGGTTGTCGTGGTGATGCTCACCTGGTTGCTATGGTATTCCTGCTGATAATAATGATGTCTCTCTGTCTTCCCCTGCAGGATGTGAGCTGTAACGAGCTCAGCACTCTGCCGAGACACATCGGACGCCTGAAGGCCCTGAGAGAGCTCAATGTCCGGAGGAACCTGCTCTGTGTGCTCCCTGAAGGTAGGGCTGGACCAGGTCTAGGACCACTTCAACACAGTTGGTCACTAGTACAAGAAGGCAGCAGAAGTGTTGCTTTTCTGGATTTCCTGGTGACCAAAGGGGAGCATGTGTATCATGCCTATTATGTGGTATTAGTCGTGCATGATGGTGCTGAAGCTAGTGTCTATGCTCAGAACGGGTGACCAGACGCATACCAGAGTCGTACCATGAGGAAATGTTTGCCGTAGCCAGGAGGAGCGAGTATAGGGTCTGGGTCAGGACTAGAAGTTAGCTAGGAGTCATTCCTGTTCCTGTGATGGGTTTCCTCCACAAACCTCTACTGAAATCAAGTTCAGCCACAAAAATAGGACCTGGTGTGCATTGTTCATGACCAATAATCACATCTTAACAACATCAATGTGTTTTATCCTGTACCCTTTAAAGTTAGTTTCTTTAGTTCTTCAGCTAAGTTTCTCAGAGCCTCTGAGCCTTGCATCAGCCAATCAGAACAGACGTTAAGTCAGCCAATCGGAAGAGATGTTTTGACATAAGACAGAGCCGCCGCAGCTGTTTCAGCACTTCAACACAGTCGGCCCATGATGTCATTCAGGATGATACATGGATGCCTGAGACTCAGTAGGAATCTCTCTGTGTCTTGACTGCTATGGTCTGGCTGGGCTCCACTCTGAGCAGACACTCTCTCTGTGCTTGATTGATGAGCCTGGATCTGGATCGACTTCCAGACGCCAGGTTGAGGAGGATGTTGGCAAGAGAGAGAGGGGAGAGAGAGCGAGAGAGAGAGAGAAAGAGAGAAGAGGAGAGAGAAAGAGAGGTGGGGGGGAACCACAAGGAGACCACCCTGGCTGTTGGAGGAGCTTGAGAATTGGGGTCACGACTCACGATAGTGGTTGGGGGGTGGGGGGTTGTTTATGTGTAGTGTTTCGTTAGCATCCGTTAACGTGAATGTTTGTTGAACACGTTCACCCAGAGATGCTTTCGAAGCTAATACGTTACATTGGAATGCTATAATCTATAAGATTGAATGCTATGGTATGCTATGATCTTGGGACAAATCTCCCTGGGCATTACGAGTCTACGAGGGCCGATAGATCCAATAGACCTCACATCTAGTCTCTGTGTTGAGGGCATTGTGTCAGCTACGGGACGCTTGGAGCTAATTCGCGTAGCGAAGCTAACCGGTGCTAAAGAAGCGGTTTGGAGCTTAGCTTCTTCACCCCCGGTCGTCATGGTGATAAGGGCTCAGACTGGATTTTAATTATGCAGCAGTCTAGGAGAATTTATGACTTCTTTAAAGATTTGACGTGTGCGTGTGTGTGTGTGTGTGTGTGTGTGTACAGCCACATGGCAGTACAGCCACACAAAGACATCTGTTCTCAAGTTGTGAATGTCAACCTCTCCCTCTTCAGATCTCTCTCACTCTCTCTTTCGATCTCGCTCTCTCTCTCTCTCTCTCTCTCTCTCTCTCCCCCTCTCTCATTCTGTCTCTCTTCCTTCGTTCCCAGTGTCTCTCTCCCCTCCCTCAACGGGTCACCGTGGTTACGGTGGTTAGTGTCTGGCTGGTTTCTCTCTCTTCCAGAAGCAGTTTATTTATATCCTTGCTCTCTCTCTCTCTCTCTCTCTCTCTCTCTCTCTTACACGCACACATACATACTCTACATGCCTCTCAGATGTATATGTGTGTGTGTGTGTATATACATGTATCTGAATTCACTCAAGTCTCTTTGGATAAAAGTGTCTGCTAAATAACAAAATGTTAACTGTGTGTGTGTGTGTGTGTGTGTGTGTATGTGTGTAGACCTATCAGAGCTCCCCCTGGTGAAGTTTGACGTGTCATGTAACAAAGTGTCCACCCTCCCACTGAGCTTCAGGAACATGAAGCATCTACAGACCCTCCGCCTAGACCACAACCCCCTGCAGAGCCCCCCTGCTCAGGTACTACTACACACACACATACACACACACATTGTCAATGTGTAGTATGGTGGTCTAGTACCTGTGTGTGTGCGTACTGTACTACACATTGACAATACACACTATACACACTATACACACACCCTTAAATTCCCAGTGTCCGCAGCCTACCTGTAGGCATCCTTGAGCTAGATGCCCCCTACCCCCTACCTGCTGCTTAATGTTATGTATCTCGATTCACTGTCGCTTTGGCTAAAAGTGTAAATAAATATAAATCTGCAGATCTGTATCAAGGGCAGAGTTCACATCTTTAAGTACCTCAGCATGGAAGCGTGTCGCAGTGACAAGATGCCCGACGCCCTCTTCCTGCCCGCCATCGCGAGCCTCAGCCTATCACAGCCCAGCACCGGCAGGTCAGTCACCGTGACAACCCAACATCCTATATATTAGACTGTGTGTGTGTGTGTGTGTGTGTGTATGTGTGTAATCTTTTAAAAGCGAGACTGACTCAACACTGTCACCAGCCTGGAGCCAGAATGGCTCCTCACTGCTTCTCAGCTTCACAGCACTGAGCCAGATCCTCCATTAGCCTGGGGAAATCGAGACGCCATCTCGGCTCTGCAACGCAACACACATCTCACCAACACATCTTAGCTGTTTGACTTTTTATCAAAGTCAGCAAATCAAAAGCACCGGGCCATGGAGCTGGGTAGTCCCGCCTACTTTAGTGACAAAGATCTGGTACCATATTTAACAAACGAATCATGCCGTAATGTTTTGCTCCAGATTGCAATCATAGGGCAAACAAAAGTCTCATTTTGAAAACAAGAAAAGCCACAAGACTTGACAGAGTGAATGCCATTTTTTACTGACTTGGTTGTCAGCTGGCTGTGAGCTGGTTCTAAGGTGGTTGTCAGCTGGCTGTGAGCTGGTTCTGACGTGGTTGTCAGCTGGCTGTGAGCTGGTTCTGACGTGGTTGTCAGCTGGCTGTGAGCTGGTTCTAACGTGGTTGTCAGCTGGCTGTGAGCTGGTTCTGACGTGGTTGTCAGCTGGCTGTGAGCTGGTTCTAACGTGGTTGTCAGCTGGTTTTGAGCTGGTTCTGACGTGGTTGTCAGCTGGTTGTAAACTGGTTGTGAGCTGGTTCTGATGGGGTTGTGACATGCTTGTGTTCTGCAGCTCGGAGGACGTTGACCATCACAGGAAGCAGGACGCAGATTCTGGTGTCGGCAGCGACATTGGAGACAAGAGACTGTCCGCCACAGAGGTGTGTGTGTGTGTGTGTGTATACTATGCTACGTTCTCACATTGTCTATCAGGCCGAGACACAAGTCATGTTATGAATCATAACATGACTTGTGTCTTTCACAATTATCACAATTGTCATGTTATGCTAATACTGTAAAGTGTGTTCCTGCAGCCATCAGATGAAGAAAGTCTGAGTCTCACGGTCGCCATGACGAACATCACAGAGGAAGGAATCAGCC
>OMKP01058627.1:0-15624 GCA_900302375.1 Bathygadus melanobranchus | reverse complement strand
GTGAGGGGGGGGGGGAGGAGGGAGGAGGAGAGAGAGAGAGAGAGAGAGAGAGAGAGAGAGAGAGAGAGAGAGAGCGAGCGATTTAGTATTAGTAGTGGCAGGGATATTCTTCTATAATGTAGGAATATATGTATATACTCTTTTACCAGAGGTTTATATTGCCTTAAGTTACGTACACTTTTCGAAGGTTGAAGGAGTATTAAAGTGATTGGCCATGGAGCTCCAGTCAGGGCCAGCGGGTGGTTGTTGTGTTCAAATACATATGATTCCAGGTGAATGCACATGTGACCGTCTCAGTGGAGGCCCGTCGTTAAGCGTGAGACGTTTTCCACGGGGTTTCTTTTCCTCCTGTGTTCCAGAGACACAGCGATCCGTCACGTGGCCCCCTGTTAGAACAGTCCATCTTTTATTCATCGTAACTGAAATGGAAATATATCAATGTAAAAGCTGTGAATAAATATCAGTGGCATAGCATGTGTGGTGGTGGTGGTGGTGGTGGTGTTCAGTTTTTTTTCAACAACGTAATCGTGTGGTGGTTTACGCGCACGCACACGTTGGGAGCAGTTAGGGTTAGGCGTCTTGCTCACGCACACCTCGACACTTAGCTTGGCGGAGCCGGGGGATCGAACCAGCAGCCTTCCGAGTTGCCAGACAACCGCTCTACCTCCTGAGCTAGGCCCGCACCGAACCTAGAAAATGGCCACTATGAGGGCGAGGATGAATGCAATAATCACCAATAAGTAACTTTTGATGTAAATGTTTTTCTGGAGGGCTGTGTTCTCCTGGTTTTGTTTGCGTTTCTTCACCCGTCCCGACCGCCTTAAGGACCTCTCGCACCCTAAACCCTTTGTTTCCTCCCTGTGTTGTGGTTACCGCGGTCATCAGCATCTTGGTCATCGGTAGTCGCCAGGTCCCAGGGTCCGAACGTACAGTGGGGGCGGTACCTCCCTCCGGGTTCCGACCAATCACTGTACAGTTGACGCTACCTGATTGGCTGGTCATGGAGAGAGGTATCGCCCCACTGCACGTCCGGACTCCTGGATCTAGCAACCACCTTGTTATTCTGCAGTATGGTCCTATTGAATAGGGCCGAACAGACTGCTATGTGATAGGCTTTTGGCTATGCTAATAGTTTGTAACGTGCAAAGGACATTATTAGGCAAAATTAATGTATTTTGTGTCTTGTCAGGTGACTATTCCAGTTAGAGTAAAGCATTTTTTTATGTATGAAACTTGACTCAAATTGTGAATGGATATGATGAATGGATGTGATTTGGCTGTGATTCAGACACAACTTCCAGATCATGGAAAGCCATGTTGTAGGTCTATATAGAGCCAAGACGAATGTTTCTATATCGAGCTACATTTTGTTGAACCCTATGCACCGTTATTCCCGACTTCTGTCTTTGAATTCGTGTAATTGAAGTACACCGTTAGGCCAATCTTCTAAATGCAGCACCGATTTGACAGAGTCAATTTATTTCCTGGAGAACATAATAAACATTTAAATAGGACCGTTATATCCATTAGGTTATGTGATATTTCTCTCAAATTGACATGTCTTATCAATTAAGTTAGTATTCTGTCTATTTGCATTGTTCGCTATTTGGACTCTTCCAAATGAGGCAAAACTTTTTTTTTACATTTTCTGACGTCAACACTTTAGTCAAGTAGTCGACGAATTTTGATTTGCGATGATTAATTTATTATTATTATTATTTTATTAGGTAAGCTATGGCAATACGATTTCTATCGCCCATCTTCTTAAATTAAATAGCAAAAAAAGACAAAGACCACATTCTCAAGAGTTCTCGTACCTATTATGCGCCCTTATTATAATTTAGCCTGTGATTTTACACATTTCTGTGCCAATCAAGGCTTACGACGTAGGACTGTGGCGTTCCCGCGAACGCGTCTGTGTTCGCGAGACGGGGACGCGCAATCAAACAAATGATTGGTGAAAAACACCGAAGCCGTCGACCACCCACCCTGCCCACCCTCACAACAACGTCCACATCCCGTTTTAATCAGGACAGCGACAACATGACAACAAGGATGCTGGTTTTATTCCGTGAGGATGAGGATGAGGATGATGATGTCTTAAGGGACTGACCATTGAAGATCTCAAGCGAGGAAGACGAAGGAGAGGAAGAAGGGGGAAAAATGCCACGATTATTTTTTCCACTACAGGTGTGTGATTGTATTAACATAATATGTGTAAATTAGTAGACAAATAGCGCTCAGGTGAATCCGATGTTGATATTTTTATAGTGACGAATGCCACTTCAATTCGTCCAATTATTATATAGGCCTGGATATATTTTATAGATAATTATAAATGTAGGCTATATCCTGTATCCGAATATTTCTGTATTTCCCAAAAAAATAACCCTGTGTATTTTCGCACACTGTCGTGCGTTTTAAATCATTTCGACCATTTCATGCCGTTTTTTTGCGTCACTGAAAAACGCAATTGAAAAAAACGGGGGCCTGAGTCGCCTCCCCGCGTTCTGTCAGTGGCGACAACATTATAGACCTACGGAAGAAAACACATTGCATGAACGTGGATATACTGGCTATAGGACATCGGTTACATCGATCTCCGAGTCCAATTTTACAAAGAGCATGACGTGCGTAATAACGCCTGCGCGTTCGCTTCATCGTTAAACTTGATCATTAGGGCTCGTCGTATATATCCAAAACACAAATACAAACACACTAGGCCCCTACGCCGATATACATTCATAGGAAAACGACACAACAGCACGTTAAGTGGCCCTATGTGTTGTTGACTCAAGGTTGACTCCTGTGCGTGCTGCTGTCTCTTGTATTGTGGGGACCAATAGGGTACCTGCGCCCAAAGCACCTGGCTGGCGAGGGCGCCTTTTCCACCAGGGCTTGCTGCTAAGTGAATTAGGTTGCTAAGGTGAAGCCACGACGGCAAACACACGGCGACACTCAGATAAGCATAACCTTAATTGTTAACGACGACCCAACGGGGGAACGTCAAGGGAGTCGGTGTATTGTTCTGTATGGACCTATAGGGGTTATGGAATAAGATAGTGTATACTGTGTATTGATTTAGACCTCATATGCATTCTGAAAGAGACTGCATCACTGAGTTTGTCGACATTGTAAAGGTTAAGAAGGCATGCGTGTGTAAAAATCAGTGTTTCTATTAGTCAAGGCCGTAACCAATGGCAAAGCAATTCATAAAGGCTTAGTAGCAATAGTATCGAAACATATAATAGCGTTGAACTCATACATAAATGTTTTGACGGTTAGAATTTTATTTCACATTGAATGTTGCCATTATTATTACACAGTGGCGTGTGGCTGGTGTGAAAGTGTGACTTAATTAAGTGCTGCACGTTTGCTATTTTAAGTCCCTGACAGCTGGGTCGCAAGCGTCTAAATCTAGCAGGGCCAGAATTACTCATTTCTCGCCAACCTGCCATCCCTGGTTTAAACTAGGCCGTACTGACATTGACTGTCTCATACTTTTGGCGAAGCGAATATCTAATCTGGCTAATTAATGATCTATCTATCTATCTCTATCTATCTGTCTGTCTGTCTGTCTGCCTAACCAGCTGTCTGTTTCTGTCTATCTCTATTTGTCTCACTGTCTGTCTGTCTGTTTCACTGTCTGTCTAGCTCTTTGTCTAACTGTATTTGTCTGTCTCAATGTCCGTCTGTCTATTTAACTGTCTGTCTGTTTAACCGTCTCCTTCCCTCCACAGGCCGTCTCTCTGCCAGCCTAACCATGGTCTACGCCCCTTCGACTGGCCTGCTGGCCATCAAGCCCCCCCTCTACTCCCCGTCCTTCTCCTACCCCCTCTTCTTCAACTTCTCCGAGGCGGACAACGCCACTACTGCTGCATCTGCCAGCGCCCCCCCCGTCAGTCCCACCACCACCACCACCACCACCCTCCCCCCCTGTGACCGCGATGGCGGCCAGCACAACAGCACTCTCGCAATGGGGCTCCGGGTCTCGTACGACCTCGCCCCGGCCGAGGTGGCCGTGCTGGGCTTGGTGTTCGGCGTCCTGTGGCTGGTCTCCATCCTGGGCAACGCCCTGGTGTGCCTGGTCATCCACCGCAGCCGGCGCACCCAGTCCACCACCAACTACTTTGTGGTGTCCATGGCGTGCGCTGACCTGCTGCTCAGTCTGGGCTGTGCCCCCTTCATCCTGCTGCAGGTCACCTCGGGCCGCTGGCCGCTCAGCGCCGCCGCCTGCAAGCTGGTCCGCTACCTGCAGCACCTGTGCCCCGGCGTCCAGGTGTACGTGCTCCTGTCCATCTGCGTGGACCGCTTCTACACCATCGTCTACCCGCTCAGCTTCAAGGTGTCGCGCGAGAAGGCCAAGAAGATGATCCTGGCGTCCTGGCTGTTCGACGCCGCCTTCGTGGCCCCGTGCCTCGTCTTCTAC
Source organism: Bathygadus melanobranchus (assembly GCA_900302375.1). Lineage (NCBI taxonomy): Eukaryota > Metazoa > Chordata > Actinopteri > Gadiformes > Macrouridae > Bathygadus > Bathygadus melanobranchus. The sequence goes on along the minus strand of OMKP01058627.1, from coordinate 11,195 downwards.
GGGGGCGTGTGGTCGTCGCGGGCGGGCCACTGTGACTTCTTCCTGCCGTACAGCTGGGGCGCCGTGGCCTACGCCGTGGTGCACCTGCTCCTCGGCTTCCTGGTGCCCGTGTTGCTGATCGTGTCCTTCTACCAGCGCGTGGTGCGCTACATCTGGAGGATCAGTGGCGACGGGCACACCGTGCGCAGGACCATGAACATCGTGCCGAGGACTAAGGTCAAGACCATCAAGATGTTCCTCATGCTCAACTCCGTGTTCCTGCTCACCTGGACACCCTTCTACGTGGCGCAGTTGTGGCACCCCAGGGAGTCCGCGGGCGGCTCCAACCGCCAGGGGGCGCTGTTCTTCACGGCCGTCGCCTGGATCTCCTTCAGCTCCACGGCGTCCAAGCCCACGCTGTACTCGGTGTACAACGCCAACTTCCGGAGGGGCATGAGAGAGACGTTCTGCATGTCGTCCATGAAGTGTTACCGCAGCAACGCGTACACCATCACGGCCAGCACGCGCATGGCCAAGAAGAACTACGTGGGCGTGGTGGATATCCCCGTACACGCCAAGACCCTGACCAAGGACTCCATTTATGACACCTTCGACCGCGAGGCCAAGGAGAAGAAACTGGCGTGGCCTATCAACGCAAACCCTCCCAACACCTTTGTGTAACCGAGCCAGGGTTTGCAACTGTAAGAAAAACAGTATAGATTTATAAGAGGAATGCACATGTCGAGGTGCTGGATCACTGACCGGGGGAAACGATTTGTCCCCAGTGGGAAATAACAGTGTGTGATTTGTATGTTTTGGAAGAAAATCAGCGAAATTTCAAATGTATGTATCGATGAATACATGCGATCATGATTGTCGTTGTCAGCGTCATCGGTGGTATGTACATATATGTCTACGTATGGCACCTGTGTACTGTAGATATTACAGTAAAGGGGGTTTCTCAGGTAGCACAGTCTGTGTATAGTACTAGCTCTGTCGTCAGAGAGGTCATAGATGGAGAGAAAACAGAGGAACGTTCTCAGCGGAACGTTTTCGTAATATCAGTCGTGCGTTTGTCGTCCGTTGAACCCGTTTCATCGGATCTTCGTGATTACCCCGGCTCGAGCGAGGGCTCCCAAAACAGCCGGTTCGTATTTGACGTCTAAGGTGGATTTGTATTCCTTACAAGGATGTAGTGATTCTGTCTAAATCATTCACCGTTCCAACGCTACATGATCTTGTAACGTCTTCTAACTATGCCCGTGAGATGTATTATTTCAGTACGCTGTCGACTACCGTGTTTGAAAACAACAAAAATCATATTCTATGTGGGAAGGGGGTAATAATGATAATAATAATAATAATAATAATAATAAAAAATGCACACATTGAATTTTCTTTTCAGTGGTACTGTGTAAACCGGGATTGTTTGAATTGTGTTTAACAGAATGGCAAACGGGTTGACCACGATACGCTTGTCACTCCTACTGCCGTGGTTACACCTACGTCCTCCTCCACCGAGTAACCACTTCATTAGCAAATCCCATTCCTCGCCTCCGATTGGTTCCCTGGTGCATTGAAACACGGTGGGGGAGCACAGTCTGCTTTCTGTGTTTTCCGCCGGTCTGCCTAGAGACAGCGTTATGACCTGGCGATCACCTTCAACAGCAAATGACACAATATGAGGCTTATTCACACACACACACACACACACGCCGGTAAATTGTTGATTAACATAAAAAAAGATGATTTAATGTCAATACCTGTAAATAACAATAGGTGAATAACAGGTTGTTTAGTGTATTTGAATCCAATAATAAGTGGCTGTGAACTCGCAAACAGAAACGTTTTACGGATTTAACACTGAAGAGAAATGTGTCTTTAAGGTGGACAGATGTGTTCCGTTATAAGATTGTCGTGAACATTGAAAGACAATGTAAAAGTGATTATTTTTTTTAGGATTTCATCCTCCCTTTAATGGACGTTTCTGGACGTTTCTCACGCTCTCGTCTTCCCAACGACAAACCACATCCAATCAACAAAGAAAAGCGGCACATCACATTTATCGATGCAAAAATACGCCCTAAAAGGCAACTTTCTAAATTGAAAGACTTATTAAATATGAATTTCAAGGCTCCAAATACAAAATGAGCATAGGCATCAGACGTGGACGCAAAGTAACCGACCGACTTGGTCAAGGAAGGGCCCAATTTTGTAAGACAAAAATAGCAATTTCTCAGGAGTCTCCATTTATACACTTGTATTAAATATAACTAACTTTTGTTAACAAAAAGAGCAAATAGTCTGGGGTCACTTCCAAAATTAAAACAAAAAGGGGACAAAACCTATCCAAACACTCTTCACAATACATTCATGGACACACTACAAAACTTGGCAAAGTGCTTTCTCAGATCCAATACAAAATACAAATACAAAACTATATCCGATCAACATATCAACGCTGTTGTACACTTTGATTCCTCTTGTGTGTGGTTGGATTACGTTAGTCAGTAGTAGCAATCCGGGCTTCTGCTCGCCTCAACTCGTTGCGAATTTATTTCGATCACTTCCCCGTGTGTTTTGTGTACTTTCACCAAACTTAATTTAAAGAACACAGGAACAGAGTAAAGAAAATAAAGAGTTGTGGTCGGAGCGTGCGATACCCTATCAGCGTGTACAACCCATTAGTCTGCGGTTTTAGCGAAACGCTCGTTCGCTCTATCGTCACAACAACAGCATACGTAGATAGTATCGAGTGCACACAACATAAACATCGTAATCGTAAATATATGTATTCAGGGAACAACAAGTCAATCCATCGGGATCTCGCCACCCCACTCCCAAAAATAATATATCTATACATGCCTATGCGTTTATCTACGTTAGGGTCGAGCAAAACAAAGAAACAATCGCCCGATCTGTCGCTGAAATCGATGGGACACCTCACCCCCCGGCCAGGGTGTGCGTGTGTGCATGTGCTCTCGGGAACCCCCATTCGTGTCGTCACGGCTCCCCGATATCCTCTGTGAACGCGGTCGGTTCTCTTATCCACCTCGGTGCCACGAGTCTTCCTCTAAGTCAGCCCACCCCCTCCCCTGCCCCTCGTTCAGCCTTGGCTGTTGCTGCCGGCCGTGCTGCTGTTCTTGTTGTTCTTGGACGTCTTCATGCCGCCGCCCTGGGACGTCTTCTGGTCGTCGCCCGTGAGCAGAGCCTTGATCTCCGAGGGGATCTTGCCCTGGTCCATGGCCGAGCACCACTGCTTGTACTGGTGGGGATAACACTTCAATATTAATAAGAGATGCCATGATCACGTTGAAACACATTGGTGGGCTGGGGACGCAAAAGCTACACACTGCTAGTGAAAGATGGAACAAAAAATATAATTTGGGAATTTGGCTTAAATTGATTACGATTAATGTAATGGATCTTGAACATGAGACACACATTACTGAGAGAAAATCAGATAATACAGTATAGGGCCCTGGACATGATGAGCTATGAAATTCAATCAGTGAGCTGTTAGGGCTGGTGAGTCCAGTGTGAGTAGGGTTGGGGTTGGTTTGTGTAGATGACGTATAGTTTAGTTACCATCTCCAGCTCCTCACGGAGGGCACAGATGGCCCTCTCCTTGCTGGACACCAGCTCCTCCAGGTACTGGTACCTGAGCTTCTTCCTGGCCCTACACTCCCTTGCACTCTGCCTGCTCCTCTCCAACTTGGCCTTCAGATCGATCTTAGCAGGCTTCCGTCCACGCTTGCCCGGCTTCTTCACCTTACCCGCAACAATCTGTCAAAGAAATAACAACCACAATATATGAACCCATCTTAATCTATTGCATATTAATTTTGCACAGTGTACCGCAAATCCTAAGGCATTCGTTACGTGCTGATTTGTATGTTTGTTTACATCGTGTAAACCGCAATCATTCAGTAAATCCGTTCATGGAAATATAATGTCTAACTTCTAATCACCACCACTGAAAGACAATAACCATTAATATTGAACGTTACTGAATACTGAAGGATGTGACACAAATATTAACATCGGTTAAGTGGGATGGGACCCCTGTTGCGTATCGAATTGAGCCATCTGTCGTGTTTGTAGCGCATTTAGCATAGACTAAACAACATTGATGTTTACATGGAAATGTAAACAAGAAGGAGCAATCACAATGTCCATATACTGCGAAGAAACGTCGCATTATGCGTACAGGCCTCGTATTTTCTGCTATCCTCGCTACACATACGCAAAAAGGTGGACTGTAACCTCACATATATACACTCGGTCAAACACGCGTGAACTGCTGTTAGCTTTGGGCGAACTTATAATAATAATATTCAGCTGTAGTGTTTGTCTCACCTTATTGTCATCCATTTTAGTCCCCAGCGTAAACACTTGCGCCTTTACTAGATTCGCTAACGTTAAACAATGATGTGACAAAAGGCGACGACAGCGACGACTACCGCGGCTCTAAAAATTGCGTTTATATCGACATATATATATCGACGTCTCCGCCGTCTATATCTCAAATTCTGATTGTTATCGTGAGAGATTGTGAGCTATTGCCTTGTGTTTACATCACTTTCATACTTCCTGTTGTTGTTCTATTCCGGAAGTACGTCACGCGTCGTTGTAACGTTATGTTTTGTCCTCTAACGCCGCCAAGCGGATGGTTCGGGATTGCTGGCGGTTTGCGCCAGGGTTCTGGCGGCCGCAGTGCGGGTTTAAATCACCGTTCAGACATGCTATCCCTGAAAGTGTCATTCATATCCCGAGCACAGATATATCAAACTATATGTATTACATACAGAAAGTAAAAATATCCCTTTTAAATATTCTAATCACGTAAATATATAAGAGCTTGACAAGGAGGCAGGCCTACACGTTGGCCCACTTCAAAAGAATTGCATCGATGGACTGAAGACAGCCACGCGTTTCGCACAGCATCGAACCGAGCCATACATCGAATACAGAACCTGAACAGCGATTGTATTTGCGCAAACACGACAGGCCCGCTGACATCTTTACGTAACCGGGTCCACAGTCCCTGCGGCTCCTGCAGACTTTGAAACGCGTCGCTGTGCCTTTAAGAGCGTCTGTTCGGCGCTCCGACTGGGGTGGCTGCAATGACGGCATCCTTTTATTTTTATCGCAATGACCTCATGTCTTATGGCAGAAGTTTACTAACGAGAGAATCGCGATCTTTTATATAACGTCGCCGTCCGCGCTATTCCTTTGCGTGCTTTTCTTCGTCCCGGCGGGGCGGCGGGGGGCCACGGAGTGTCTTTAACACGCGAATACGGGCTGTATGGCGAGAAAAAGTCCTTTTCACGACAAATTCTCTAACGGTGAGTTTTCGAAATGTCTAATGAGCGACTCGGCAGCATCTCGCAATGCGGCCTAAGTTGTGGGGTTTCTCCATGTGTCCGCACACAGTGGGCTCTGGAAGTAACGCGTTGTAAAGCCAACATGACGAAAGAGCGCAAATACGCGCAGACACTTATGAAACGTTAACATATCGTTTATATGCGTCGACCTGACAAGTTCGCTTGACTGCCGCGATATCCCAGGCGCACGAAATCTATGCTCGGATTAAACATTGCGTTTTCCAGTGTCGCACACCGGAGGACAAGATTGCGTCAAAGTTGACTTTAACAGGCCAGGGTGAAACTTTGGAAAAAATATTTGACCTACGTCGAATAATTTTGTATAAGCCCCTTATAATAATGTGTGACTTGGGTTTCCTTCGCGTCACTTTGACGCGCAGTGTAAATAATATGCAATGTGTATGTAGGTTATTATTAACCGTGTTGGGTTGTAGATGTGTGTGGTTGAAAGTATACTATAGTCTTATCAGCTGTCACAGGGCGATGTTATAATATGTCCTGTGTGAATAATACTTTATCAGCTGTCACAGCACACACTACCTATACGCAAGTCCGACAAGCAAAACACAAATGAAATCAATTGAATGGTGTGATAACAACCCTATCCATCTTCTCTGGCCATTCATGTAAGTTCAAGGGGGACTACAATAAAACGATACAAGACCAAATCATGTTAATGATTACACCATTGGGTGTCTACACCGACAGGGTCATGAACAGTCGTTTTGTGGCAGGTTGGGCAGACGAGGTTATATGAAAGATTAGTACGGTATGTCTACTGACGTCTGTCTCCGCGCGCTTTCTATCTTAATTATATGGTTTAACCAGATGTGACACTTGATTGAAGTATACTTGATGTTTGGTGAAGAGTGTGATCATACCGATTAAACGCCGTGTGTTTCAGGAAACGGATAATCTTGGATGTTGTCTGGCCTCATATGTGTAATTATTTTATCAGAGAAACTTCCACAGCACACATGAGCGCCTGTAAATATCAGTGTCAGTTGGGCATGAGGCACATAAATGCAACATGCCTGTTAGGGTTAGGGTTAGAAAATATCAACCTGTTAATTTACAGGATATTACAGACGACGTTAAATGACACTGATTTGATTATTTGAATTTGAATAACATATTTTTAGTTTTTGAAAGTAATAAAGAGTAATTGAAAGTAATAGAGAATTTGTGGGTAGAAAAAAGATTGGATGGATGTCTAGGAACCCTGCCCTTTTGCACTTCATCACAATTGTGAAACCTTGGTTGTTTCAGAGGAAGTTAAGATTCGATTTGAAATACGTTACAAAAAACAAAATAATGAGTGTATAACCAAAGTATACCGACGTCTAGACTTACTTAATTCTAAATCAATCCACACTGCTAGCTGGCCCAAATCTGGACATGGGCATTTTATCTGGAAAGTGAGGTCCATCAGTCACGTGATCTGTTTTTGTACTGTGCCTGCATCTGTCCCTGTGCTGTGATTTTAATGTTACATTTCTTAAAAATATCATACAAATACGCCTCTCCCATTGTCACTTCCAATCAGATGGGAATGATTGTTTGAAAGTTGACTCGAATCAATAGTCAAGTCAATTTGTAGAGTGCTTAATCACAGTTACAATCTCAAAGGGCTTCGCAGGCCACGTTTTGTGACACCCCACTAACCCTAGCCCCCACAAAGAGCAAGGAGGAGGTTAAGAGTGCAATGGGTGCCATAATGGACATACATAAAGGTAGCATTAAACTCGTCCTAGGAGACGTGAGAGCTTGACATTGGTTTCAATGAAGTCTTCCAACTTAGTATTTATCCACGTATTTCGTGGCTAAACCTCAATGTTTTCCTTAAGTGGGGTTTAGGCTAGCTCTGTGAGACCGTCCTGATCTTGTGAACTAAAACCCTAGCACTGATTGGTTCTTCCACTTCTTGGGTTTTTCGAGGCCAGACTGATCTTCAGTGAGGAACTGAAATGTGTACTTGTGTGATCAGAAAGGACAGTTTAGGTCATGAATCTAGGTAAACCCAGATTAATATCTGGAGATGACGAGACAGCTCTCTGGTTGACCTATCATAAACCTCATGACGTCTTTTGTTGACTCAGTAACAATAACAAAGCAATATTTCATTGTGGAACTTCTACTTCCTTGTTGGAAAATGTCCCACGTGATCTGGTTGTGAAACAGATTATTATAGTAAATATTCAGAGTAGCGACTGTTCTGGCAAGGTCCGACGAGGTAGGATTTCTTGCTTGAATACACCAGAGAGGTTGTTATACACATGTGAGAATGCTAGCGTCCTGTTTTCTTTCAAGTATTTCAAACTCATAGAGTAGGGAAGCCGAAAAATGTTTTTCTTCGTGTAAAGCGACATTCGTTGCTTATTAATATCAAACAATCGAATAGACTGTTTAATGAGTAAACGACATGTCGGAACAGGCAAGTATTTAAGATTTGATCATATAAAATCTTGATGTTGGCAAATATTTGGTGTGTCTTGAGGCGTATACGTGGTACTTGGTAGAGCCGGATGATGAAAATCAAATGGCAATCTTCTGCTGTCATCTGAGTGTAAACAATCGGATTAGTTTTGGAAGATAAGAGGACTGATTGAGAAATAGAACGGCTGAACGGGCATGTTGCTAATCGGTCAGATACGCTGTGCTGCTGCTAGCTCCGCTCTCAGCGAGTAATAGCCCCGCCCCTCGCTGTGGAATAACTCCGCCCCCAGCGTGGTACGACTCCATTTTTCATCCTGATCTCGTAATTACGAGATCAATCATTCGTCGCTAACATAGTGGGCAATGATGGCGCTATCGCATTTAATCTGCTTTTATTTCATTCTCGGTATGAGACACTAGGAAATATTAATGTTACTTAAAAATGAGGACGGGATTAATATTAGTATGTGGGTTAGGGTTAGGGCTAATCTTTTCTCGTAATTACGAGATAAGGTCTTTGGTGAATGCAATGCGCTTCCGTAGTAATCGCTATGTGCTGTATGCGTTATCTTAACAGATTACACTTGGCGTAGCTAAATGTCCAGTCTCATCATTTGACTTGCAGACGTTGACTTCAACCTCATTTTATATATTTAGCCTCAGTGTCGTGGGCTGACTGCCGACAACCGCAGGACTAACACCTCGGGCCAGACCTGTAACCCTGTAGTTAAAGAGTCATCCTTTTCCACATGGCTCCTATGTGACTACAAACGACTGATACTAATAGGAAATCGGACATAGTTGAAAAGGGTAGGATACACGGATCATCTACGTATTGGGAATGGTAGCTAGGCCTATAATGGCGATCGAGGAGAACCGCCTTGAGCTGTAGGAAGCGAGGGCGAGTGGATTCGACTATAGAGTGCGACTGTAGGAACGCACCCCTTGTGTTTAGACGACCATGGCCACCGCACTAGCTTAATGGCGTGGATGATCTGAGCACCGTGAAATCTGACCTCACAGGGGGGGTTATTTCCGTTTAGTTATGCTCTCTCGTGTTCATGGCCGTGGTCGGTGTGGAGCGCCACTTGTTGCCGTGCGAGGTGAAGGATGACCGCCGGAGATGAGAGACGCCGTACACGCGCGGTATATTTAGCCGCGGCGTCATTCCTTTAGCAACTCGATTCCCGCGCGGAGACCCGTTTGTCGTCTACGGATACGGTGCATGCAGAGACACTCCTAAGCAGCCCGTGGATTGATATGGTTCTTTGGAAGGCAAAGATGGTGGACCTTTCTTGAACGCGCCTCTACTAATTCCAGTTTCGTGTTGATCACGTGAAAAACCGCCGTTCCTTTTTCCTTTGATGTTTCGGCCTTCAGGGGTTCGCATGCACACCGTATTTTGGAACTCCGAAAACTACATTAGTCAAACTTTTAATCGGTTTATAAAAGCTTAGAACGGTCTCCACCGTGGAGACTGGCAGCGGTCAGCAGTTTTTACAGAATTTAATCTGACCACACACACGCACCCATTAACCTTTACTTGCAGTTGACTAGCCCATTGGTTTTCAGCGCGAGGGACGTCTAATTAAAGGCAGACAAAACAATCTATGTAAATGTGTTTTTATTTTATTTTTTTAAATGTGTTAGTATGTCTTCCCCTAAATGAGGCCATGACAGTTTGGACATATCCCGTGTAAAAAAAAAAATCACTGTGGGGGGGAAACGGGTGGAAACACTTTTGTGGTACTGACATATTTTCCTCGCAGTGAATTACGGCACCACATTTAGTGGGGTGCGAGTTCCTGAAGAGAAGTAGCCTGGAGCGCAATGAACACAAACCCGACCGCTGCGCCGCGGGTGACACGTAATTAGGAAAAAGAAAAACATCATCGAAAAAAACGTCAAACTAATTTGCGCGCGTATTTAGCGAAAGTCTTTGTTTTAATGATTGATTTCATGTTTTTAACGTGCGCTCCACTAAGTAAGGATGGAATTGAAAGTCCGCATGGCGGAGGGACCCATTGTGTTCACGAGGTGCTAAGCTACGGGGAGGAAATCCCATCGGCGAGGAATTTCAACATTTTCTTTTGTCATCACGATTGTTCTTTGGAACGGGCCCCTGCCGAACGTCTTTTCGCCAGAGGTGTCTGTCTTGCCTGTGACGGGTGGTCCGTTTACAAGGAGAGACATGTTTAGGGGAAGTTTCTTTTGTTATGCTCCTCATCCAGTAAATGGTGGTTTCACAGCGCGGGGGAATTTCCTAGGGCCCGTGGCCAGATGATTCGACTCAGGTCTAGCAACAGTAGCCAGCCTCTCTGAAAATGGGAAGTCGGCGGCGGCAGGCTCTTAACGCACGTATGCGCAAGGAACTGCGATTGTTCCCTTTATTTTAGCAGCCCATTGAAGAAAAACGGACACAAAGTCAAGGTCACTAGATATGATGCAATCTTTGCTATGTCCCCCCACCCCTGCTTATCTTGCTCTCTTTCTCCTTCCCTCTCTCTATCTCCCTCTCTCCCTCCTGCTCTCCCCCTTTAGAGGCATTGTGAGATACAGGGAAACTGCCTTGCATTAAAAAAAGGGAAGTTTCTGAAGAAATCAATGCACATTTTTCCCCGCCAAAAACTGAATCTAATTCTCTGTCTCTCTCCCTCTCTCTGTCTTCCTTTCCCTCGCTCTCTCTCTCTGTCTCTCAGCGCCCACACCCCCACTGCCCCGAGAGGCCGATAAGCACTTAAGCATGACGGCGAGGAGAGAGGTGCGCGATGATGTAACCGCCACACAGCCCAAGAGAGAAGACGTCTTTTGTCGTAGCCAAGCAATGGTGTGAATACGTCTGCCCCTAGACCGACCCACCACCCCTCCTCACCCAACCCACCCTCGTCCCCCCTTGTTCTCTTCCCTCACACATCCCCAGAAGTCTCTGCTCCTCAGAAACTAGGCGGCAGTTGTAGACATTTTGGCATACATACACCCACACAAACAAACACACGCACGCACGCACACAAGACAGATAGTCGCGGGAGGGTTATATAAAATCTTTTAGACCAATAGGGAGGCCTCCTGTCTTTTTACACTGCTTTCTCTCTCTGGCTCACGCTCTCTTGTCTCTCTCACACACACACACTCACTCACTCTCCCTCTCTCTCTCTGTGTGTTTCTCTCCCTCTCTCATTCTCTTTTGGCCCCTGGTCTGGGCAGCCGAGCACCATCAGTATGACATCATCCCCGGCCGACACAATGGCGCTGTTCATCTCCTGAGGGCCTTCGCTAGGAGCTGCGTCACCGCGCCGGGCCTCTGCCGGTCCTCTGCCGGGCCGCCACTCAAAGACGAGCCCCAAAAAGGAGGAGGAGGAGGAGGAGGAGCAGAGGGGATAAAGAGGAGGCCGG
>OMKP01058547.1:0-14728 GCA_900302375.1 Bathygadus melanobranchus | reverse complement strand
GGTGACGATGTGAGGGGTAGGAGGAGGTGATCGGACACAGGGTGTGAGTATTAAGTCAAATGTGTAGAAAAAGTCGATGAATTCCGATGAGTGTAACTTCTCTGGCTGGATGTTGAAGTCGCCCAGGACAATGAGAAGTTTGCCATCATCCGGAAAGCAGCTGAGGAGGGCATCCATCTCGTCGAAGAAGTCACAGAGGGGGCCTGGTGGATGGTAGATCACTGTGATGTTGAGCTTGATAGGAAGAGTAACAGACACAACATGGAGTTCAAGTGCAGACCTGTTCAGGTGTTCCAGGGAAAGGACCTGGTAAGACCACTTTGGAGAGATGAGGAATCCTGTACCCCCTCTTCTCCCTGTGAGTCTTGGAGAGTGAGAGAAAGAGTAGGCAGCTGAGAGGGCAGCTGGAGTGGCTGTGTTTTCTGGGATGATCCAAGTCTCTGTAAGGGCCAGGAAGTGGAGAGTTTGGAGGGAGGTGTAGGTCAGGATGGTGTCAGCATTCTTGACAGCCGATTGGCAGTTCCAGAGCCCCCCCATCACATCAAGGTCTGTGTAGGTAGAGGGCGTTGAACACAGATTGGACGGGTTGCGGCAACGAGTGGAACGACCCTGTCCTCCTCGGTGATTGAGCTAAGGCACATGGCTATGATGGGTGGAAGGAGATGTAGCTTCTTAACTCCCTTGTTGGACTCCCGTAGAAAGACTCCCTTGTCTTTGTTCTACTGGGTCTTCGTTTGTGGGGCCTGGCGCTACAGCTAACGCTGTAGTTATCTGCAGCGTTATCTAGAGTTTCAACAAATGTACCTATTGTAAGTCGCTTTGGATAAATGCCCTAAAGGTAAATGCAAATACTGAGAGATGCAGCTCATGCAGGGCTAAGCTCCTCCCCACAATCAAGTCTATTGACCACACCTGGAGTAGCTGAAAATAACTACATTTCCCACTCAACACAACAATAGGAGGCCGTTTAGTTCATTAATTCAGTTTCTCTACTCACCAACATCAATAAGAGACAGCTTAGACTGAAGCTGGCTCCTCAACAACAACAACAACAACAACAGACAGTTTAGACAGCTTCTAAGTTCAATTCTGCAAGTTAACTTGAAAATAGCTCTACCAACTCTACTCAACAAGAATAACTTAATAAACAGAGCTCCAATTCAGATTATAGACTCACCAACAGCAGGATAATATGCAATCTCCTATTCCAAAACAAATGTTACAAATGTTAGAGCAGGTAGGCTAATCAAACAATGGAAGGATAGCCTATACAATAGCGATATGAACAATCTCCCCGCCCCTCTCTCTTTCTCCATATCTTGGTATGACTGTAGCAAAGTAGACGACTGGCTCGAAAATATACTTGAGTAAAGAGCAGTTTTTTTTTAAAAAGGACTTTATTTATTGTGTATTACCGCCCATCAACTTTGTTTTTCTGTCCCATAAAAAGTTGTTGATGCACAGTCCTGAGTTTGGATGATAAGCTGGCAAGCTGCACTTCTGAATCAGGCGTAAAGAAGAGAATTCTGCTGTCCTAGCAGAACACACACTTCCTCAACAGATGCATGTTACTCATTGTATTCAAGTGGGAGTGTCTCCTGACTTGGCACTTAAACAAACACACACACACACACACGCACACACACACACACACACACACACATTTTAGTGTAGGGGTTATGGTTTTGTAGTGGAGTTTGATTTGTAAACATACACAGCTCATCTATTATTTAGGTCGGCTCAGCTGTAACCTCAGAGCAAATGTTCCCAGCCTTGGTCTCACACACACACACACACACACACATGCACACACACACACACACATCCTATAATGTCAACATGCTGTGAGTGTCACTCTTGGGTTCACTGATCCTGAATCAAGTCTTCACACTCAGGCGCTCGGACGACAAAACCAGCAAGTCAAGACAGCGTGACGAGCTGGACCTGTGACATCATCGCCGCCACGCCACCCGACCTGCGTCACTTCAAGCTCCAAATAAACCGGACAAAAGGCACGGCCGAAATGTGAGCTCTGTGGCGTTGCCATGGCAGCTGTGACTCCAACTGTGGCGAGGCGGGAGCACTGAAGGCAACCTGTGTCTTCTGACTCCTCCCACTTTGGGTTATTTACAACCTCGTTTAGGCATTTACATATCCAGTTATATATTACATATCCAGTTATATTAATTCAGCCCCAAACAATCCATAGGCTCAGTATGTTATTTCATTCCAGCTAAATCATTTTGGTCGTCTGTCCACCGTAGACATAGTTTTAATGCCTGCGTTGAATGGAGGTGTGGTGCCGCTGCCGTCAGGTGTAGAATCAGGTTGGGCAGGTTCCTGGTTTGTCTTTGAATAGCTTGCTATTGGCCCTCCCTCCCCATGTCTATTGTTGCCTCTCAGGCATTATGTTCAGATTGAGTCAGACACTGTTCCCGCTGAAGAGATTCCATTATACACCTGTTCTCACCTGAGCCGCAGAGACGGTAAGCCTTTGGTTCGTTGATGATATATTTTTTTAAACACCGCAAAGAGTCATGAATTAACTCTCATTATCGTTATCGATTGTTATCCGTTTCTCAAAATACTTGAACCGGTGAACCAGACCCGCACGTAATGATAAGAAACAGTTAATAACGTAGTCCTAGCCCTATTTATGTTTTTAAAGTGTTGTGTCAAAGTTAATGCAATTATTCACACAAGGCAGCGGCTACATATTGACATCGATTAAGCATCAAGTGATGTGTCAGAATCAAAGAGTCATATAAATCTATACGTCACCTCAGTAACATAGCTGTTACCGAGTTACTAAACAGACACCCGAGACCTTATGACAACACCGTTGTCAACACACACACACACACACACTGAAATGTGCCAAGTCAATATTAACATCAATATACAGACAACAAATGCTACCTCAGGTGATAAATAACAGTGTTATTTGGAACATTATGGATCACCAGCGTAAAACATGTGACAGATAATCAATGTGTAAGTGTGGACTGATTGAAATATGATGTCCTCGGGGAGAGTCGTGTGTTATGTGGTGGGTTGAACATACGTGTGTGTCTGTCTGTCGTGTGTGTGTGTGTGCGTGCGCGTCTGTGTGTGTGTCGTGGCAGCGTTGTGAGTTGACGGAGGATGGAAACAGCCCGTCGCGCCGTGCCAGTTGTCACGGTGGGTGGCGCGGGTTTTGACACATGTCTACCGTCGACAGAGACGCAACTTTTTTGTTGGCGTCGAACACGCCGGCGTTGTGAGTGGGAGGGCCACAAGCGGATCCTCCCGTCTGCTTCTTCTTAATCTCAACGCGAGGCAGGGTCTCCGTGGGAAGTTGACAGCCAACTACGCCGTTATTAATGAAAGCCGCTGCGGAGCGAGGGGAGACGCGCGTTCCTGTGTACTAGCGGTGCTAGTGCTGTAGGCTAGCATAGATCTAGTACAGACGTTGTCGGCTATATACCGGGATTGGAGCCTCGACCTATGACCTTGACTCTGACATTTTCTCCGTGTTGTCGTATTGCTGTTGTGCTCGATGTAGCGCTGTGTAATCTGAAGCAGTGAGTGAGTCACGTTCCCATCGAAGGGCAGCCACTGTACTGCTGGCTTGGAGAATGTTGTCTTCCCGGCATGAGCACCCTGGTCATGCCGGGAAGACAACATTCCATTTTCCTGGTCATACCAGGAAGACAGCAGACCATTTTCCTTATTATTATGGTTGCTTAAAGAGTCAGCCATAGACTCCTCTACATACATTTTTTAGTGTTCTTTTAAGACGTAGACGTGAAATGACCTCAGGGATAACGCTAAACATTTATCTTCAAAATAAATGATAGACGATACAGAGGCCTAAGAGGTCAGGGATCGCAGGCGGTATTGATCACATCAAATGGATGGATTCACTTTGCAGGCAAATAGCAGCGCATTGACGAGACAGGCGGTTTACGCTTGTATTTCTTTTACAAGGACCATATGGAGAAGTACTTTGATAATGACAAACAGCCATGGCTGAGTCAGTCGTCGTGAAAGCAGAAGGGTTTGAACATTTGTGACATAGTGCTTGCAGGTTAGTTGCCAGATAGCATGCCTGACTCCTTCCAGATTTGCTGTCAAACAGCCGGTGAGCAGATGGCTCATGTGTTGGGGACAGGTGCAGGGGCCTAGCAAAGTACAGCAGGTAGCCGTCCAGCTAATGATGGCTTCATTAATGTCATCATAAATATATAATGTGTATTGGTGAATGTGTCCAGAACCTTGATTCATATAGATTATTGTACATCAAATATATCATCTTTCTTCACTGCTTTCATGCCGAATCCAGGTTTCAGATTTTAGCACATTTATACGTGTTCACGATGTGATCATATAAGTGTGAATATTAATTCCAAAATAAATGTAAAAAATCGCCATAAAATGTATCCTTTATGCGCTTTATGAACAGTTGAGTTTTTTATTCATTTGAATTGAATGATTTACCTTCACCGTTGTGTATTTCTACATAGTTTAAAGAAACATGATAGACAACTAGAACATTCAATTGAAACACTAAAAAAGGAAACGGACAATTCGTTATGTTGTCAGATGCTAGACCACCATCTACTGAATATGTAAATAGAAGTTTTATAAAATACATTTAGCTGATTTATGGCAGACCAAAGGCCAGTAAACTCCCATCACATTATTTATGATATTGATATCGAGTCAGAAGTGCTGTGTCAGCCTCTGATTAGATAGTTCTTCAGAGCTTCTCAATCTTCTTTTATTATTCATTATTTCTTATTTTCCTATTTTATTCATTTGCAGAACACATTTAATTTAATTTATTTCCATACCTCAATGGGGGACAATATGTCCAATGTCCCTCTAGAATAGAACAGCACTTACAAACATTTAAAAATCTCAATTTAAAAGTCTCTTTGAAAGGACCTTTCCCTTGATGGAACAGGCTGCATAACAAATAGAATATAGTATGACACCAAATGGCATTTCATATTGTGTTTCAGGGCAGAGCCACACAGGTGAAATGGAATTGTGCTTTAAACTCCTAATGGGTTTGCTGCTGCTTATCCAAGCTTCTCACCCAACGTTGTTACAAAACACCACTGATTTACCCGGCCGTACCATTGATAAGAGCTGGTTCCGTGAACTGGCTAACAACGGGCTTGGAAGCCAGAACCCGAGCATGGAGGAGCCTACAGTGAGGGACCAAGAGGTCGACAACGGCGGCATGGCGTCAACGGACGACGATACGACTGGTTTGTCATTTGGCTCAATGGCCTTTTCCAGCGGGGAAGATGAGGAAAACCACGAGCGCGATATCAACGGGACATACGATGGCATGACGGTCGTCACAACCCCGATGCTGCTTCCACGTGAGGCCGACACGGAAGAGAACATCTCGAGTGCCCCTGCTGCTCCCAAAACTGAAGCGACGACACAATTAAACCCAAACCCCGGCGTGTACAATGGTTCCAACCCGCAGGGCGAGTCTCAGGACTCAACAATGGTTCTATCAAACTACACCGATCAAATGAACTCAAATACGTCCAAAAAATTCTCTAACGCCACTGATCTCGAGGAAACCACCTTGCTTCCAGAAACCCATGAACCCCATGAGACCAATGAAACCCACGAATTCAGTGGCGAGACCGACCAAGATAATTCACCAAGCCCTAACAACACTGAAGAAACCACGTCCAGTAGAACCAGTATCTCAAACACCGCAGTGCCAGAGGATGGTGTCACACCCAGCGCACCTTTGCCTACCAACGCCACCACAGAGCCCCCCCCAGAGACAACAGTGGATGAAACGGTCCCCGTGACCATGACTACCGTCGTTCCGGGGACAACAGAAGGGAGCAACGAGACAGACAGAAATGGAGCCCCGGGGGGGAGCAACATAGAGAGAGGTACGACGATGTCTTCGATCTCACTGGAATAAATGTCGTTCAGAGTGCCTGCGTGTACAGGCTACAGCGGCTTAGCGTGTTTTAAGCAGTGATTTGAAATAATTGGGGCACATTTGCATTTCTTAATGGCGAGCCGGGCTTGGGAAATTACCTCAGACCTATAGCTCAAAGGCACTTGCACTTAAGTTACATCACCAATGGGTTTCATTTACACACAAGTTTCTCTCTGACTTTTTCTCCTACATTAACCTAGTGTATTTTTTTACCCCCACTGGTGCAAGAGTACAAAAACGCCCTTCTTTCTGTGGAATAATCTGGGTTGGGTTTCAAGTGCTTTTCCCTTTTGCCGGCAAAGGGAAAAGGGGTCCGTTACATGTGCCTTCTACACAGGACAATGTAGCCTTGTGTAAGTCACACAACAGGGAAAAACAGGGTCATTGGCTGGGGTCGAAACTGGTTACATTAGCTCTGTAGAGGGGCGTGGGACCGCGCTATCCTTTTACACCATAGTAGCTCTGTCTTGTTTCACATATTGACGCGAACACTCAGATAATTCAAGTGAATCACAGATATGATGTTATTGATATGTATGTCTTTCAGCGTGGAATCTGTTGATTAGCTCTTGCCGCTCATGCTGATACGACCCCGCGAAAATTTGAATTCCTCTGCGGCGTTTGTTGATTGCATTCATTATTCAATCAATGTTGACTTATTCTAGTGCAAATTGGAAAAATGAAACTGACATCTGTCTGCATCAAGATTAATCAACACGAGTCTTTTGACGATTAAGTTGCGATTAATGGAATAACTTGTTATTGTCTCTTGTACTTGTGACACATTACACAAAATGTATGTTTTTGGCTGTTTTCCCTGTTCTAGGGTTGGCATCGAGTTCGGAGAGTAACAAACGGAAGGATGCCTGGGCGGCCATTTTAGGAACGGCCGTGGCTGTGTGTGTGATTGCCTTGGTTGTCTATGTCATTCTGAAAAAGAAAAACCAGAAGGACTTCTCCCACAGAAAGCTGGTGGAGTTCTCTTCAGACCAAGGTAAAGTCATGTCCACCACAATACCATGAAGTCAAAATGATGAAACGTGCAATTTTGTTATTTATGTTAAATGACGATGTTGATGACAAGAGAGAAAAATGTAAGAATTGCAGAAAAATGCACTTGTTATATGTTCCTATCCAAATTTAAAACTGCACTATGTACGTTTTCTACTTTAGCTATTTACTCCATTAAAAAACATACTAGTTTTACAAGAATAAAACGTGCCTATCCATTAGTGAATGAATCCAGGGAAGTCAGTATTTTTTTTAGCTTTACTCTGGTCCACTTTTGAAAATGATAAAGCTAGAACTATAGCTACAACCCAAGCCACTAGAGGTTGCTAATGGGAACACTTACATAGTGCAGGTGTAGTGAAGGTCTATCTCTGAAATGTCTGTCGTTGAGTGAGTTGTTGTTGAGTGTTGTAAACACATTTTTATATTTACAGTTCATAGACTAGACAACAGTGAGCCTTTGGACTTAACCTATGGCAGAGGAGCCTACTACAATCCAGCACTCCAAATGGACAACTTCCAAATGACCAGCATGCCATCACAATACAATTAACCACTCCAAGATGGCTGCCTTGAGTGAAGTCACATCAGCATCTTGTAGATCATAATAATAGTGTTTATAGAACCGGAAGATGAAAAAAGTGTTGTGAATACATAACATGAAAGATGATACGATAACATGATCAAAACATCTATTTAATTTTATTTGTCAGCTTTACTGCAGTTATAGCCAATATTACAAGAGCATACTGCTCAGCTTTTTCATTTTGTTGCCAAATAAAAGTTTCTTTTTTTGAAAGATAAGGGCCTTAGAGGATTTCAGTTTAACTATATTTTTCTATCATGTCACGTGTGCTGTATAGGAAGGAACACTTGCTTGAATGATAAGAGCTTTACTTTAAACAGCAGCTAAGAACGACTTCAAGAAAGTTCAAGAATTCAACAAGTATATTTTGTTTCAATAAACTAGGGTAAAATGTTAAAGATATACCGCCGATGGTTCAGGGCTGACTCGGCAAGCAAGCAAGCAATTGGGCACGAGTGACAGTGTATCACCAGCACACTCATGACTGTGGTGGAATGGTTCTGGATCCTGCCCAAATAATGGACGATAACAACAGCCCACATTTATATCACAGCGAGAGCGCCAAGAGTGGAAACATCTGCTGTGATTTGAATGAGTTTACCTGCCACGAGAGACAGTGTGATGCTGTTCATTATTTATAGCTTGGTGTTTTGTTATTCAGGAGGCCACTCCTCCTACACCGGGTCACAGATGACGACTAAACAGCTTAGGTTTGTTATCAAAGTGGGCTGCTGTAACGACCTGAGTTTTATTAGGCATTGTACCTACGCACAGTATGTTCTTATGTAGATGTAGGCCTACCCTCTAGATACAATCTTGTAGGAGAAACAAAAGAGTTTGTTATTGTCAATGTTTTCATGTTGCCTACACAATCTGTTGAACCTCAACTAATTATTTGTGATGAACAAAGAGAAAACCAAGGATGCAAGCTGCTTATCTGATCAAAAGTGATAATCGTCTTGGTGAATGGTATGTTTCAAATTAAATGACCAACAACAATCTGTATTATATACAACTTTTTGTTCCGATTATTACAGAATAACACAGGTACTGAACGGGAGGCATACTCTGGGATATATCTGTACAATAGCATATGTTTTACTTCATAACTCACACAGTTTTAGAGTAGGCACCGTGACTCTGTCCTCTAGGTTTGTTACTTCAAGCACACAGTACTGTAAGTCACATTCAACTGGCAGCAGTTTGATAGTATTGTTTTGGTCCATTTGAATAGGCCCTTTATGTGTATGTGCTGACACCGTTTGGATGTCGTTATACTGTTCATGCTTCAGCCATCTAATGGTGGCGGAGGAGTTGCAGGGACGTCTGCTTGTTGTGATACATGCTAATTTTATTACAATGCAGCACAACCTTAATATATGTACCTTAATAAACAGCATTATAGATTAAATGCATTACATGAATACAGATTGTATCCGACGTAGTTTTCAGAACAGAATCGGGAAAAACAATCACGTCCGCAGGTACAGCACCAGTGTAGCTCGTAGCTTGGACGTAGCTCAGAGAGAGATGTGATTAACTACCAAGCCTCCTTCCTACATAGTTGGCTTTATGAAGCTAAACCGGCTGAAATTGATGAGATGATCTCTCACCTGCACCAGCTGCTGTCAATATTTCTAGTACAGAGTAATCAGAATCAGAACCATTTTGGTTATTGCTAGCAGCTAGCTGCTGTCAACACCCATTAACATGGCATGTTAAAATTAACATGTTTCCATGTTAATTCCTATCTCCAACTGCTAAAATTTTCCTGTTTTGGTTGGGGGAGTGCAGAGGGACAAACTCCGGGTCTGAAAAATGAAGCCAATGCAGAAGTGCCACCTGCATTCTTTCTAATGGCCAGCAGGGGGCGACTCCACTGATTGCAAAAAGAAGTCCGATTGTATGGTAGGATGACAAAATTACCCTACTTCTCACTTGATTTATTCACTCAGTAAACATTGTTCTAATGAGTTTATGGTCTCAATCGCTAGTTTTACGTCTTCTTCAATACAGCATGATGTTCGTTTTGTAAATGATGGTCCTATTTAGAGTAAAATAGACCATAAAGCAGGGTATGCTTTAGGGCGTGTCTAGCGACCTGTCAATCAAGATAGAATGCATATTTATGGCGCTGTGTACATTTAAATAGCCATGAAGTTGAACTTTCACTTTCACAGTGTATTTTCACTTCAAGAAAGCTAATTGTTACATTCTGGGCGCCTAAAAATGTCTTGTTCAGTGTTCGGTTGTACTAAAAGACACTCCAGCCTCTCGTCCAAATATGGTCACTTCCGTAATTGCTGATTGCAAAAAACCAAGATGGCAACAGCCAAATGCCAAACTTTAGGCTTTAAAACAATAGTCCACAAACCAATGGGTGACGGCATGGTGACTACTTCCATTTCTCATATCAATTCTATGGGGACTACTCAGAGGCTGCCCAACCTATGCAAATGTTGTTTTTCGACATAGTTACCATGTTTTAACCCATGTTTGATTTGATAGAAATGTACATTTAGAGTGCATGATTCCTTTAATGTAGATCCTAAATATTGTTGGATAGACTCCTGCAAAGTTGAAAAATACATACACACACACGCACACACACAAACAAGTGGGGATGAGATTGTTTTCTGGTGGGATGTCAAACGTCACAGTGGGGAGAAGATCCACTTTTAATTATGCAAAACTATATAAGCCAAGCAATTGTTTGATGCTGTGCCGAAATCAATTAGCTTTTGTCAAGTCATAATGTTTCTAGGGGTAGGCTTTGGTTCATTTACAGGTATGGCTTGGGGAAATTCATTGAAATTAAATTCTATGATTGGAATCTAAACTGAAGTTACTTCGCGCTCATAACAAGGCAAAACTTGGGTTCTTATTAATTGAGCAATCAGGAGGGAAACTGATTGTCCAGAGATTAGTCTTTATCTGTCATCGGTAAATTAAAGTGCAATGCTATCATTTTGATTGAATTAATATGCGACGGTTCATCATAGTTCCCGGAACATGAATATGAATAGAACACATGTCAGATTCCCCTGAAGCCACACGAAACATTCCAATCAAGAGATGTAGCCGATCCCTAGCCACCACACACTGAATAGTCGCTTGAATATTTAGAGGAAAGCACGGTTTCTTTTCAGCCCTCCCACCATATTATCACACACTATCAACCTGAACTGTAACACACACCTTGAATCAGCCAATAACACATTTTCAGAAAACTCCTAAAAGGAATAACATATTTTCCAGCGACGGCGAAGTGTAAACATGTACCCGCACCCTAATTCCACTGTTTTCAAGTCAAAGATCAGCATTGCTTATTAAATACACGTGATCGACAGATGTGTGCGTGTGACAGCTCCCGTGGACCTCAAATGACACACATTGTATTTAGTGAGAGGGAAAAAAACAAAACACAAGTCTGATATGCACATATGGCAGCAATTGTGCAGCTGCTGTCACAGAGGGAGAGCAGAAACCCAGCGTCAGTGACGGCTGGTATTTACAATGTTTAGACATGAACTGAACAGTTGGGATTCTGCTTCTCTCAGACACATTTTCACCGTTTCTTCATTCAACAGCAGCTTGAAGGCACACCTCCACAGGCGCTTATCGCTATTCTGTTCAACGCAATAAATAGCTAATTACCAAACGTTTTTTTATTATTGTTTCTGTTTTATTCTCTGTTTTTATGCGTAATCATTAACATTTCATTTGAAAACAACGGTATTGTTTTATCATTTATATATACTGTATATATATACAGTATATATATATATATATATATATATATATATATATATATATATATATATATATTAAAAAAAACACAAACCAAAAGGAAAGGCAGACAACAAGCCACCAAGGTCCTTCCCATGTGATCTCACCTCCAGCAGCTCTGAGACGATGGGCAGCACCTCGGGGTTGCAGATGTCGATGGCTTCGTCCCGGTAGGTCTTTCTCTTGTAGCGGATGTTCCCCAGGTGCAGGATGGCAGACAGCAGGGAGAAGATCCTGAAACAGCGGACCATGGGTTGGAGGAGCCAGCGATATAGAGCGCTTTGAGATTCGAGTGTGCATGTGTGCGTGTGTCTTACTGTTTGCGCGTGGCCGGCAGGAAGCCCACCATCTCCATGGCCAACTGCAGCCTCTCAAAGTCATGCTTGAGGTCCTCTCCGTCCACGGTGAAGCAGTCCTGCGACCACAAGGAAGACGCAGAGGTGTCACCAGGCGAGTCGCCGCGACAACGCAGTTCAACTCAGTTACCCACATGGGACGGGCTAAAGGCTACAATTGGCTACTGCAGCGTCTAACTCCTGAGCTAGAGGTCTGCTACACAGCTTGGCTAGACCTCAAGATGATCATGAAGCATTGGGTGTGCGGGTTTGTGCATCTGTTAACTTTTGACAGCCCCAATACGCAAACCCTTTGCCGTGTACACAGTTCAGTCTAACTGGCGGGAGCCGCAAAATAGTTCTCCCTGCGTAAATAAGTCACTCATCCCGTTTGCTTTGTGAATCTTCGAATCTGACAAGACGAGAAGAGCTGGGGCTCAACGCAGACAGAGTGAGCGAGTCAGTCTGACGCGAGGGTTATCATTATGAAGCATGGCTTTGACAAACCAACACCACCGGCAGCCCGTGCTGGCGTGAGGTGAGGAGGGGGGAGCAATCTGCTCGTTTAGTGGAAAACGCCACCCGGATTTTTCCGGCAACGCAAACCATGGAAAACTGGCAAGCTGCAGAAAAAACCTCAATTTATGAGTGCAGTTTTATGTGACGCAGAGATGCAGGACGAACTAAACCGGTGGAAAATAAAAGCAGATGAGGGGAGACTCGTGTTGAGCAGAATCAAGATAAACACGTATTGTGTAAAATCTTATCTACGAGCGACACACACACACACACACACACACACACACACACACACACACACCACACACACTCCCAGTGACATCGGAGCGTAGCCTGCACAGACCTCATACCGAGGATGTCTGGTTAGTGTTAAAAGTTGCTCCCCGATCATCACAGTTATAACTCTTAGCCACTGATAAACGATCATCGCCTGACACTCATGTGATATTAATTGGCCGTCTATGATGATCCAGGTCATTTCATTTTCATACATTTCTAGGTCTCCTAACGGGGTCAATGTGTGAAGTGCACATAAACGGTTAGTTACACGGGAGTAAGTCACGCCAAGGTCTGTAGTCTGCAAGGATAGAACGGTGTACTGATCCATCCGTTGTTTATGTGGACGTGACGTCGCTCAGACAGGGAAGACATTGGGTTCTATACGTCCCTACAATGGCTCCCGCCTCCCTTGTTTCTGTATTTCCTTTGGAACAAAACATTTGGTGGCGACTTCACTGTGGATGAAATATTGATGACTGCCCTAGTGTCAATCACTTCAACCACCCTGTACCAAGATGGTGCAGGACTTCAGACATAACATGATGCATACTTACCTTTCAGAACAAAGAACATTCAATTCACGGCTAATGGAAAGGACCATAGCATGCACCATACTATACTGTATGTATAGTAATATATCATGGAATATAATCTATCCACAACATCAGTGACATCAAATGACCACCACCCAAAGAAACATCACCCCCAAAATCACAAATGAGACTCTCTTTGGTCATTGACTTTCATTCATTTCAAACGTAATTTCCCTGAAATGGAAATTTTCTACTTCTTTTTCATGAATTAAATATGCCTCACACTTCGGGAGGGCTCTCTACAACATTGTCTTGTTTTAGGATATTGAATTGTCAACGACCAAAGACCGCCTTAGCGAACACAAAAGCAGCGCGAGGTAGAAACGTAGCAAACACTGAACACAACCACGGAACAGGAACAAAACAACTCAAATACACCAAGCAACCACCAAAACCAACACAAAGACCCCCACAACACAACCATGTAGACACAGGCAGGCAGGCTTGTGTGTGCTGCCGTGCGCAGAGTGTGGTGTGCAAGTGCTCATGGGAAGCGTTTGGAGCGAGAGGGAAGGGCGCAGTGACTAGTGGGTGGAGGAGTCAAAGACTCCGGGGCTCCGGGGGTCTTCCCGGCACACTCAAGCCCACGCGTGGTGACCCACGGAGGGGCAGGCTGGGGATACTGACCGGCTCGATCTCACTGTAACAGTCCCAGTGCCGGTGGACTTTCTTTTTCATCTGGAAAGGTTGAGGTAGAGTGGATATTGGCAGGGTTAGTGTTAGACGGCAGCATTCTGATGGACAGACTAAGGCCTGGGTGTGTAACACACACACAGACAGACATACAATTGACTAACTTTGAAGTGGTTCGATGTTCGCGAGATCTTACATTTAAAGTTGACACATTCTCACACGCACGCACGCACACACACAGATGAAGAAAGACATTGACAAATCAAAACATCCAAATCAAAGTCAGTCAATACAGAGGACAACTGAACATTTGTCATGCGAGCGTTTATTGATGAATATCACTATGGGGATATGATTTGGTTAGTGTATTATGACAGATGACTACACTTGTTTGTCTTGAATGACATGCATTATGAATGACTTTTCAGCCAGTTAGCAGGCACGCGGGTGTGTGTGGGGGCGTGTGTGTGTGTGTGTGTGTGTGTGTCAGCCTATAGAGGAGTGTCTGGAAGTCCCCGTCATGCGGAGGGATCGTCTCATCACAGCTGGAGCTCCGTGCCAGGCAGAGGTGCAACAAGTTTGAGACAACAGCCACATTCCACACGTTATTGGCTTCTGTATGAGTGTGTGTGTGTGTGTGTGTGTGTGTGTGTGTGTGTACGTGCGTGTTGTTTATGTGAAACCGTTTTTTGCTTTGACCCACCGTGATGATAAAAACGACAACACAACAGAGAATGCGTGCGTCTGTGTGTTTTTAGCCCCATCGCTATGGAGCCGGCCGACCACACTTTGAGTTTTAATTCAGGAATGTGTGTGTGTTAGCATGTTCTCTCCCCCACGGCTGCGAACCCGCGCCGAGGGAGCCGCGCCGAGCTGTATGTAAGGGCGGTGTGCGGGTTACACCGAGCTGTGTGGACGTCTCCGTGCACACGCAGGACTTAGAAAGATGACATCGAAAGTGGGATCGAGTGGGATCTTTTACATGACCCCAGTGTGTCAGATGTAGAGACGTAGCGCC
>OMKP01058536.1:0-15733 GCA_900302375.1 Bathygadus melanobranchus | reverse complement strand
AGCCTAAATAGCTTGTCTAATAGTTTGCCAATCTCTTCCTTGAAAGGCCATGATGCAACGGTATTGCTCAAGATCTGGCTCTTTTCCTGACACATTTCATCTGTGGTTGCGTCTGTGAAGAGTTAGTACGTTGCATGCTCAATGCTTGAAATATGGACGTCAGGAGAACTTCACTACTTCAGCTGTTTTTACCAATCATAACGTTCTCCATAGACATAGGATGCTGCACTGAAGCTGGTAAGTTTTAATGTATTTGTGAATTGTAGATGATGTCATTTGTCCACAATTCTACATTAGCTATGTTACTATTTATTGTAATAATTGCCACTATATACACTGTAGGCCTACGTATAATTGATGTGATTCTCTGGTTAGGCCAGGAGCTTCCTTCCTTCCGTCTCCAGTCTTTCAATACAAATCAAACCCTTGTGGTGTCCTGGCTTGCCCAGGAGGAGAGGGAACAGTATGAGATCCAGATTGCTCGTCACGTTGGAGAAACTCTGATTGTATGTTCAATTCCGTCATGTCTGGTGTGCACTTGTTCATGCATTTTTAATTTCATGGATTTTATTTAGATTAAAGATTCACGCAATCAAAGTCAGGTCAAAGTCAAGTTTATTGTCACTTCTGCCACATGTACAGGACACTTAGAGGAAGGAAATGTTTCCCTCAGGCAAACAAGTACTAAAACAGAACATGGGTTAACAATACTAGTGTAAAAACAAAATACAAAATGACTGAATCCTCACGTTGTCACGGTTGCTGTTGCCACTGGACATGTTTGTTGTTGTATTGTAGTACAACAGGACTGTGGATCGTTTGGGAGGTGACGGTGTAGGCCCGCACACATGG
Organism: Bathygadus melanobranchus; assembly: GCA_900302375.1. Taxonomy (NCBI): domain Eukaryota; kingdom Metazoa; phylum Chordata; class Actinopteri; order Gadiformes; family Macrouridae; genus Bathygadus; species Bathygadus melanobranchus. The sequence goes on along the minus strand of OMKP01058536.1, from coordinate 14,881 downwards.
GAATGGACGTCACCCCTGCCTTTGGAATGTGCTGACCACTCTGTCAGGATTCGCCGTTTCTATGACGACTCCGACTCCGTCTCCGGGTCTTGGAGCCAGTGGTTGACTAACGATGGTAATGAGACTGTTTGACGATCAGGGCATCCTCAGTAGTCTATGTGTGAATTTGTGGGCGGCTGATCATACGATACCACGATCCAGGATGACACTCGGCCCTGTTATCTCCTTAGTCTTCTGATTTCACAATCTTTTGGTCCAAGTTTCACAACATCAAATTACCTGCCTGCGTTTCTGCAATTACGAGCCTAATCTTTTGCAGCTGTGCTACAAAGTTCTCGTAGCTACTAACTGTATGGCTTTGCCAGTATTATCAGTGTAGCTTTAAATGAATATTACAGCTAGGAGATGAAACCATATTTCTAAGATAAACCCTGACCTCCTCGTGTAAAAATGTAATATACTATTATTATTATTAATCCATCCACTGCCTGAATCATATCCCCTCTTGGACTCCTGCACGTCCTGGCACTTTGTAGCATCCTGTATGCTAGTGTGTCCCGGCACTTGAAATATAACTTAGCTTTGCGTAGCATCTTATCCTGGCTACCTGCTGTTGTACAGTAAGGGGTCAACCTAGCAACTGTAAGCTTGTAACTTGTTCTGATTGTACTGTACCGTCAGCGATATATTTTTTCCCTCTTTCAACAAATGTACTTTTTGTAAGTCGCATTTGAATAAAGGCATCTGCCAAATGCTCTAAATATAAATTAATCCAAGGAACATGTAAAGGGAGATGACCAAAAATGCTGTCTTCTGCAGGGCTCTTCCGGGAGCCAGCAGAGACCTACAGGATGTTCCCTGTCCAGCGTGTGATGCTGCAGGGCAGCCAGCCAATGTTCTGCTGCATCCCCCCACCAGGGGCCATCATCACCAACATGTCCCTCTATAAAGTCAATTACATACTGACCAGCATTGGGGACAGAGTCAAGGCTTTTACGGCCAACAAGCTGACCATTCCAACAGGAAGAATTAAAAAAGTGTTGCTCAAATGTAATACTGAAGGAGCATACATATACCCCAGCAGTAAGTTCTTCTCAATTTGAAGATCTTCTCTGTGTGTGTGTGTCTGTGTGTCTCACACTCTCCCTGCTGTACAATGTGCATTTGTAGTCCCACCAGAGAAGCCCAGGGACCTCAGCTGTGAAACGTCAGATATGAAGAACCTCATCTGCGCATGGGATCCTGGCAAAGATGATCATTTGCCCAGCGATAAACGAAATCAGACTCTCTACATGGAGTAAATTCTTTTTAAACGTTGAATTGCAATATAAATCATACTCATTAATAGGTTATGCACTCTCACTAATATAATGGCTACTTCCTCCTAAAGTAGCTTTGCTTGCTACAATTAGCTATGTATGTTTGTTCATTTGAAGTTACATTTTATTAAAATGTATGTCTGCACTATTGTATGTATTTGCTTACCGTCTTTTACTTTTATTTTAAATGTAGCTTCAAAAGTTTGTCTTTTAATGATTTAAAATGTGATGCCTGCCTATGTATGTAAAGCACCTTGTGTTGGGTGCTATATAACTAAACTTTCCTCATGGTGTGTTACAATAACTTGTGTTGTCCACAACACTAGAGCTTACCACCCAGGGAACTCTGGAGCTCAGAGGTCCTTCAAGTGTAACAAGTCGTCCTGTGGGTTCCCCGTGGTGTCTGGCCTGGAGGAGTACCACATCTCTCTGTTGGTCAGAAACCCGCTTGGCGAGCAGAGCGCCAGATACAGCTTCAACATCTCTGACCGAGGTGTGAACCCCAAGGCTGTCTTCAAGGTGTAGCGCTATATCGGACTGCCGTTATTTAGATGTTGTATACTGTGGGCTGTCTATAGATTCATCTCAGAGGCTGACTGTGTAGCTAGGCCTAACTAGGCTTACACGTGATAATACATAGAGAGTCACAGCCAGCCACGTGCTTGTGTGTCACTCAGTGTTTCCCGTGGCGAAGTTACACCTTTTGCACCGCGGGGTGATGGAGGCCAATGTGTCTTGGACCACTGAGGTTTTGCCTCTACTTGACCTGCTCTGCCAAGTTACACTCAACGAGAGCTCTGTGACGGTGAGAGATTATTCCGGCTCAACTGTGATCATGTCGTCATGAGAATTCAATTTACACAAACGGTCGTAAGAATGGACAACAACAAACAGAAAATAGTGTGAGTAAGTGAATGATATAGAACGAAATAGTGACTCAATGAACGACGTGAATAGCAATCGAGACGGAGGCCCTAAGTAGTAAGAGTAACGCTAATCGGGCTGCGAGCTTGAGGACGTTGTAGCAGGACGTCTGATATCAGATTGATCGTGGATCACTGTGTTTCTGTGTGTCACAAACAGGTGCGCTGTGGGAGCGTCGGGGGTCTTTGCCAAGCTAACGTGCGCGGCCTGCTTCCCAACTCAAAGTACTCTGTCCGGGTACGCTGCGGCTTGAAGGGCAAGTCTCCCGGAAGGTGGACGGAAGCCCAGTCCCTCCAAACATGTGAGCGCTACTCATTATTATTATTATTATTATTATTATTATTATTATTATTATTATTATTATTACTACATCCATGCTTCAGAGAGACCAGAGAGGGATCAGATATTTAGATCAAACGAGACCATAGACTACAATCAATATGCTTTATATATAGATGTCTCATTTCCTTCCCCACACCCTCTGACGCATTTGTTTTAGATCCATTGGTGACTTTAGATCTATGGAGGACGATAAATCACAGCTCCGACAACATCCGCGTTGTTACTCTCATTTGGAAACCGGTGAGATCGCCTCACTCATTTGCATCCCATTGTAAATAACGCCGATCTACATAAGAGGCCCGATTTTCGAAGCCACTCGTGTATTTTCAACATACACTACTCTACTACTATAATAACGCCCTGGTTATCCATCCTCAGCATGTGCCTGGCTCAGCAGAAAAAGTCGATCAAATCATTCAGAGTTACGAGATATGGAGGTCACAGGACGGTGAAAACCGTACGTGGGCAGACAAAGGCCCACGTCAGGCAGAGATCTCTATTGGTCCAGGACAGTGTGCGTTCAGAGTGCAGGCTGCCCTCCAAACTGGATCCTCGATCCCGGCTTACATCACTATTCGCCCGGTGGACGCTGGAGGTGAGCTCACAAAATACAAATTTGAATGTTTCACAATGATGTTTTTGAATCGAAGTAAATGGACTGCATTTATATAGCGCTTTTATCCAAAGCGCTTTACATTTGCTTCACATTCACACACCGACGGCGGTGTCAACCATGCAAGGTAACAACCAGCTGGTCAGGAGCAGTTAGGGTTAGGTGTCTTGCTCAGGGACACCTCGACAATTAGCTAGGCGGAGCCGGGGATCGAACCAGCGATCTTCCGGTTGCTAGACAACCGCTCTACCTCCTGAACTACTGTCGCCTAGTAGTTCTACCACCCAAATAAATATGCAAGATAAGATGGTACTTTATTAATGCCAGACGGGAAAGTATGGGGCAGTGGTATATATTAAAAAGGGATATAACCTAACCCTAATAAAATTAAAATAATGACAGAAAATATATCACGATATGTAGGTACGCAATATGAGTAGGCCTAGCAGCAATGTTCACGTGAATGCAAAGCTGTGTTTAACAAAGCTAAATGTTAATTGATGGAGTTTTCAATTCACTTGCCGTAACTCACGGCCGGCTACACAGTCCCTGGATGAATCTGTATGTGTTCCTCACCACCAGAGCAAGCTGTTGTGGAACAGCGGAGGAGTTTCGGGCACCGCTTATCTTGGACCGGTGAGGACTCTGCCACCTGTGGCTATACAGTGGAGTGGTGCATTCCGGGAGATGTCACCTGTGCTCTGCAATGGGTGAAACTGCCAAGGGGGAACACCTCATGGCTCCTAAATCCACGTAGGTTTATAAATATAATTAATACCGTTGTTGTCGTCAACATCATCAAATTGATGGACAAATGTGATTTACTACTGTGTTTGAATAATATTAATTGATAAACCCAGACATGGGTGCGTTGATAAATATTCTTCATACACATACAGCATATATATACACAAAATATTGATGTTTTTTTTCATTTTACAGGTAATATAACAACATTTTACAATGGTAATAGGTACACATTTAATATCTATGGGTGTACCGAGAATGGGCACAAACTACTGGAGATCCAGACTGGCTACGTCCTGGAACTCAGTGAGTCCTATTATGGGTCACATGTTTGTATGCTAGTGCAGTTTACACACACACAGAGGATGCCTTTAATGCTGATAAGTGCACATCATGTTTCGTCACTCATCTGACGGCATGTACTGATGCTGCAGATTGAAAACATGAAAAAAAGCAGTATGATTATTAATTATCTTGGTATGTTTCACAGTTATACACGGTACACACAAACACACACGCGTGTAAGCACCCAAATACACGCGGGTCTAGCAAGTCTTTCTTTCATCCCTCCTCACCGCCACATCCCAACTTCCTTCAGAGCCTACGGAGCGTCCGCATCTGTTTGTACCTGTGGCAACCACGTCCTCCTCGGTGACACTGAAGTGGCAGTACAACGAAGACGATCGCACTCACCCAGGGTTCATCATCGGTTATTTGTTAACCGTGCAGGAAGTATTCGCTCAGGGGTCACCAGGTCAGACGTCAAGTAAGTCCTGAATTCCTTCCAAGTATGAGTGCACCTCTGTGTGTTTATAGATGCGTAGATTACAACTGTCCTGTTAGTCAACGTATTATTCAATGGTTTAAAAATGGAGAGCTGTTCAACGTGTCGGACCCACGGGAGAAACAGTTCACCGTTGAGGGTCTGCAAGAGGACAGCACGTACCAGTTCAATCTGAGTGCTCTGACTAAGGCCGGCTCTGGTCCAGTGACGAACATCAACATCAAGACCAATCATAAACGTGAGATACACACGCGCACACACACACACACACAAACACACACAGATGGTTTTAATGGTCTACTTCAGTGAAAAACTTCCTGTTAAAACGATAAATGGTAAATGGATGACATTTTATATAGCGCTTTTATCCAAAGCGCTTTACATTGCCTCACATTCACATTAGGTGTCTTGCGCAGGGGACACTTAGCTAGGGGCAGCCGGGGATCAAACCAGCAAAATCCACGCCACGTGTGGTGGTACAACGGAACGTTGCTCCTCTGCCTTTGTCGCCGTCAGGTCTGGTCTATTCGATGATGATACTGACACCGCTTGTGTTACTGTTGGCCTGCGCTTCCCTCCTGTGTCACCAGTGGATGACGTGAGTAGGGCTCAACGCACTACACAGCGTGCGTCCACGGTGGTCCTGCTGTACAAGGTCTGGGCGTCTTATCTGCTTACTCCAACGTGTTCCTTCCATACCTTTGTCCTTCTAGCTTGAAGAGATGGTTGAAAACGACGTTCGCCTTTCCCGATGTCATGAAAACCAAAACGTTTGAGCTTGAAATCTTCCTTCAAGAGGTGGGGATGTGTTAACCACATTGACCTTGACACTACACGTTTCTATTGCTGTTTTTCATAGATAGCATGAACCTTTACAACGTATCTACAGTGGTCTACAATGTATTACGTAATACACAATATTCAAGACATTTTAATGTTGAAATGTGTAATTAAGTGTGCCGTGTAATGAGTACATTCTCTCTAGGTTTGTATTGCATCATTGATGGCCTTCCCTTCTTTACACACAGACCAGTAAAAAGCTGGATACAGTACAAGTATTGGACGAGTGTGTCTGCTGCCAAATTGAGATCATCCACACCAAACAGCCGCTCCAATAGAGCCTACGCCTGGTATATTCTCGTCTTGTATCTGTACTCTTAATAGACAGTGCAGCTCTTGTGTTTTCTTAAGAGATTATTGCGATACGTTCAGGGGCAGAAACCGTTAAGCTTTACTTGAGGACTAATCTGGGATCCAGCAGTACGATCATGTTATCATGCAGAACTTCTGGGAGGAGACTGCACAGGTTAACATAAGCATCACCTAAGGCTGGACAACGGAAACATTCTGACAATGGAGACATTAAGGGTGTCAACACCACTAGAAAACAATGTGTTGTGTGGTTTTATACTGTGTGTGCGTGTCTACACAAATAAAACATTTTCCATTGCTATATGCACACATTATGTACATGTACATATACGAGATTCTGCGGACAATGTGTAATACCTTAAAATAGTGTTGGCATGCGGTCAAATTAGAAATATACATTTTGTTTTACCTGAGAAATTGAATTGTTGAAACTGGTTTATTACTATGACACATTTTGATGACTTTTGGACTGTAACAGACTCCCATTTTGCAACCCTGCTTTAATGAAACTTGAATGAAACGGTTTACCCTAATTCTCCATTCCTCTATGCTAGATCATTTCATTCAGTTCTGCTCTGGTGTGATGTTGACCTGCCAAGCCGTTTCAAAACCCCATAGTGGCATCACACGCGAATGTGTGACAGATACTGTCGATCAACGTACCAGCCTACAAAGTGGACGGTATCGACTGCTAGGGCTGATCTGATCTGATCTGATCATACATCTGGGTGGAAACTCACATGTATGATGTCATGTGGTAGATTTTGAAATGGCCTGCAAGTCTTTGAGATCCCTACTGCGATGGCAGGTGGGGGGGGGGGGCCTAATGAGCAAATAGTGCATAGATAAATCACTAAATGTTAATCGTACAACGTTAAGGGTACAACTAGAAATATCCAACCTGTTCATTCAACCTCGCCATTTTAAGTTTTGAAAAATTCTATATGAACATTATAAAAATAGAATTTATTGAAATAGCAAAACCTAATACAGTAGGTTTTTTTTCCCCCGAGTGAAGAAATAATAGAAAACATGCGGTTGTCAGACGACAGAAAAAAACAAAACAAAATTCAATTCCATTTGACTTTCACACAAGACAGCATCTTGAAGTAGTGACCAAATCCTGCAGTAACCAACGCTTCCCAAACCAACCGTCAATCACATGGAACAGTGAGTTACTACACTGTGCAATAAATAAAAAATAGCATCTCATTTGACATCCATGTATCATCCATTAATCTAAGGCATGAAGGCTGTATAGGGTTTACCTCAAAGAACTAAAATAGACTTTATGTTCCAATACCACAGGTCTGCCCTGAAACCTGATGTAAAAAATGTGTTCTTTCCTACCCTAAGACTTGTGGCTATAGGCAGTGTATTTGTCTTTTAGGAGAAAAAGTCCTGGCCTACTCTTACAAGAGGAGCACAGCTTGATCCACAAGCAGGATATTTCAGGATATTTCCTCATGTGCACATATGCCCAGATTCCGGGAGAGTTAGAATAGTTGGCGGACACAGAGTGAGTCACACAGAATCAGTCACACAGACACCGCAGGGCTCCGTGTGTTTCAGTTTAAAACGGGAGTTTAACCCTGTGATTACTCAGCAGGTATGTCATTCTTTGGCAACTTCTCTTCTTCTTTGTCATTGTCGCTACCAAAAAACCCCAAATAAGTCCGAACAACATGTGCGAAGGGATCCAGGAAGCCATCGGACCACTCAAGGCCTGGTCTTCACACAGGAGTCTTCCGGCATTCTCTCAGCTGTCGTCTTCTCCTTTTTCTAAAAGATAGAGAGAGCGACAGAAAGAGAGAGAGACAGAGAGAGAAAACATACCTTACTTCCAATGTTCCTCCCCCTCCTCCCTAATGTCGGATTATCACATGAGTCCTTGTGTGATGTGAACTCTGATACCAAGTTCATGATACAGCAGAGCTAGGTCTGCCAGATTACTGAGCCAGCAAACCTGAGAACATGTTGGAGCTATGTTGAAACATGTGTCTCTTCCTTACCTTTTGGGCGGTGTGACCATGCACCTCCACAGCACAGCATAGAGAGCCAGTAGGAAGGCAATGAACACACCAGCTGCAACGGTACCTGTGTGTGTGTACACACACAATATGTGTTCATAAGCAAACGCAAACACAAACAAACACATCTGTAGTGTGCAGGCAGCCGTAACATATGGGTTTGATATTAATCTTCACCTTCCAAGTAGTAATAATAATGCCTATTGTACACAAATCTTTACTTCAACAAACTCCTTTGAGTGAGCACTGATGTGTGTGATGAACACCTAACACTTGACTTTATCATCATCGATCATCTTCTATTTGGAATAACAATAAGCCATGTTCAGTTCATTCATAATAACAATACTAGGGTACAGTAGTTGTGTGTATTACAACATGTATCATGCATCTAAGACTTTGTTTAACATCTCTGAATAATCAAAAGGTTTAAGGCCTGGGAAATGTCAACAACACAAACAATAACCAAGTCAAAGACAATACATAGTACAGCAATAAGTCAGCCAGCTGTTGCTATGCAGAAAACACCTTTATAGCTACGAGGCTTTCGAAAAACAGCAGGGTGTCAAGAAATGTAGTGACCTCATAAAAACAGCGTGTGTGTGTTTGAGTCAGCATTTTAATAACGTTGCACACTTACTGCTTGTTTTCAACTATACACACGATTTCTGAACCTTTGGCATATTTCTAGAGATTGAGATTAGAGTTGTGCTACCTGGGATGATTCCATTTCCTTGAGAGAAGGTATTTTCTGTATAGGTGGCTGCTGTGGCTGAACCTAAATGGAAAAAAGACCATTCGACATGGTCATAGTTGCATTTAAGCAGATAAATGCACGATGTATGTTGTATCCTGCGTTTTTGGCTGGGTAATGTTTTTAGCAGTTTTTGCTTAGGTGTATAGGCCTAGCCAGAACATTTAGTAAGAGTATGCAAAGCTCGTAAATCTCACCATTTCCGTGACTCCAGGCATGTAGCGGGTCAGCCATCAGTCCACCGTAACGCATGTTTTTCAGGAAGTTAGGAAAGTAAACTAGGCCGACCATCGAGCCAGCTCATGTCAGCAGCTTCTGTGAGTGTAATGAAACGGACAAAACATTGCAGAATGTGGAAAATGTGACTGTCTTGACCAGAAAATTTAACATTTCCAGGACATTTCAGTCGTTTTGTAGCAGCATCAGCATGGCTCTGCAATCGGGTGTAAACTCAGAAGTATGCTTATTATAAGCACATACTTGGAAAACTGGCATCGCGCATTCTCAACCTTTGAGAGAACTAGTGTGCAGGTTTCTTTGTTACAATTCACGTTAAAGTGGCAATAGGCTACAATCACACACTTTCTCGGTTAGTTCCTTACCGACGATTAGTGTCCATAGTTTTAGTCCACGGTTAGTCTTGTTTTTGCGTCCATCGCCTTGTTTTGAACATATGGCCCAATCAGAGACGCGCGTTTTTCGCTGAGTTTCCCTTCACGGCTGTGAAGTCTCTGCGCGTCTCCACGCGTCACGGTGACCTTGTAAAGCAGTAGCTTATGTAAGGCGGACGAACAATTTAATTGGCGATATGAGTGAGTGAACCGAACCCCTGCTGTGAGACAGCATAATCATAATAATGCATTGATTGAAGCGCACGATTCAAGGCAGTCATTTACTGTTTGCGACAGTATGATGACAAATGAACGTCTAATAGTAGGTTATACGAAAAACCGCGAAATGGTATCAATAATCTTTTATTTTAACAACAGAAATAAGGAAACAATAAAACCACATAGCACGCTAGCATAGGCCTACACTTGATCCATGTGAGTTATTTAAAACAGCCAGATTTTTATGAAATGTCCCCCCCCAGATAGAATATAGGCCTTCCAATTGTTTCTGGCCTTCACCCCAAATTTGCAAACACGTGTACACCTACAAAAGGTTATGATTAATCGAGTTCAACATTTTATTAGTAGATAGATACAGTTGCTGTATTTTTGAGAATTAATAATTATGTTTGGAAAGAAAAAAACGCCACATGGCCACTGCAGCCTCACAGTCTCACAAGGTTCGGGATTATCTTCCCTGCTTGACTAGCCTATTCTGCCAACTAAAAATAATGACAAATAATAGAAGAAAAGGATATTGCACATAAATACTGAAGGCTTAGACGTATCTCACTCGCACACAGAGATATCTTAACCCTATACCAAAGGCATTTCTTCATCTTAAATGGACCGGTCATCGACTGAGAATACTGTGTTAACTTAAATAAATTCAAATTCAATCCCCAAAATAAAAACAGTTAATTGGATGATGCAGACAAATGGAGATAAAATTAATAGTTAGCAAAATGGTGTGTACAGCGACTACCCTGATATTTCTTCAATGATCTGCAGTGAATTCAGGAGATGGGGCGCGGACTAGGTAGAGTCAAACGAACATGGACAGGAGCAGTTCCATATCCATTTACAGTGAATATCATGGTTATATGAATCCGACATATAACCGACATATTGTATTGTACGATGTATCGGCTCAATCCATCCAAACCATCTAGATCTGAGTGGATCTATTCAAGAATGAGTGGCGTTGTTGTAAAAAGGGGGTCAAGACTTGAAAGGGCGTGACGGACATTGGAGCCATGCTGTGATAATGGAATAAGTAATTCATCAATAATTAATCCGTTAAATGTGTTGAAACCAAACTCCAACTTTACTCACAAGGTTATTGAAACGGTCACCAAATATTAGAAACATTTGTAGTGTCACAAGTCCATCATTTCTAAGTGGGAATGTTTGCTCATCAATATGAGTTTTAAGACAAAAAAAAAATAAAGAAAACTTTAACCGTCATTATCAAATGGTCCAGTCGCATCCAAGAAGCTCCCTTGCTGGGTGGGCTTGCATTACAGATCCTCAGCTGCCCTCAATGGGAGGCAATCATCAGTGACCCCTAGTGGGAAGAGTAAGCTATGTCGAACTAAAACCACACTGGCTGATTTGGGATCAATTTAACCGTGAATTCGGCATCGTACTTCACTTTATAATAAGAATGGCAGATTGTCAGGATTTACCTTGAAGCAAAAGTACAGACACCCCTATTGTTAGTGCTCTTCCAATCTCTCTCCTCGTACAGTTTAAACTCCATTCAGGATCTCTAAAATGTAAAATCTGAATACCGAAAATGCTTTTTTAAAAGACATTTGAACAACACACCACCAATAAACAAGTTCACACTATCAACTCCTCAGCTGGCACTGAAACACCACAAAGACGTTTACCGTCGAAAGGTTAAAAAATAATTCCCCGACTAAACCCCCCATCAGCCACCTCCTTCAGATCCCACCAGTCAGTCCAGATCTACACTGCCCATGGTCTTCCAACAGGTCCCCCCGTCCGCCTGCCCTGAGCAGCATCTAGCCCATGTGCTGAGAGCTGGCGGCAGGTGCATGATGGGAGTCGCAGGAAAAGCGGAAAGGCAGAGAGGCATGTCCGAGGGGACAAGGCAGCGGCATTCACATGATTTCACAGCATGAGTTCTGCTTCCGTGCCTGCAGGGAGAAAAACAAAACAAAACACACAATCGCATGAGGATTGGTTGCTGTCTGTTAGGCTAATTAGCCCATTAGGAAAAGAGTCCCAGATCTTACAGTCTTGTAGAAGGCTTTGGACTGGTTCCCCAGGTGTTCAGACTTTGCCACCAGATCATCCAGTTTCTCTCCCCTCTCCAGCAGGCTTTCCATGGTGTTGTGCTAGATAAAGAGATTGGACCACAATTATACTGAGCATGTGTAAATCCAGGGTCCAGGGTCCACTAGCCACCAAAGTCTCACCAGAATAATCTTTGTCTCATCCAGTTCGGCCTGAACCTTGGTCATTGCATCCGCTTCCCTCGGATTCTGGACAGCGATAATAAACAGTTTTTCAGTCACTGCTTTTTTTGTGGCAAAATGATATTGCAGGTTTCATGTTAAAAGCAATGGTAAAAGTTAACTAATGGGTATTTCACTATTCAGCTTGCCGTGTTTTATCCAATACATCTGGCATTAACATCCATCATCAACAGCCTCTCATTGCTCAACATCAGCATCTTCTTCACCTTCTTCTTCAGCAAACAACATCCAACTGTATGAAAGCCATTTAAACACACTGAACTATAGAACACGGTTAAGAAGGGTACCTGGTATTTGGCAAGGTGAATATCTAGGGCGTTGTATTTGATGGTGTCAGGGCTTCCAGAGGGCCAGTCTATACTGTCCACTTGCCTGGAAAACTCCTCTAAAACCTACAAAAATGTAAGAGAAATCACACCAAAAAAATGGTAATACGTGTCAGAATGGGTGATTCCTGGGTGTCTGTGTAGCCGCTGCTGCCCACCTTGTCCAGCAGTGTGAAGCAGACTCTCTGTGGGTATTCATGGTCTGCTATGACAACCGCACTCAGGTCGTCGTTCCTCACGTACACGTGACACAGATACTCTGAGGGAAGGAAAAGGAGCATTGTTCGGTATTACGAACATTTTTAGGATGACACATCCGTATAGCCAACTATGTCCGGTGTGAAATCTATGTCCAAGTCTATGTCCTGTGCCAACAACTAACTGTTATTGTCATCTAACAGACACTTTTATCCAACGCCGTACTTGACTTGACTTTAACACCCTAGATAGAGTCGCCAGCCTCTGGACTATTTCATTTTAATCATCTGCACATATACAGTATACGTTCTTGTAAGAAATTATCGAACTATAATGGAAGGAGTATGTATGTATGTATGTATGGCTGGCTGTCCTTCGACAATACACAGGTGTATTGCGGAGTGTGTTTGGATGCACGTGGTTCTCAAGAAAGCTGCTAAAATACTGCTGAGGACCATAATACAGTATTGATTTTGATGACTTGTGCTAGTGCTAGTGTTTGTGGGGGAAATGGGTGGAGGTAATGGGGTTCTTCGTAGCGGTCAGAAGAATGCGTGTGCTCATTTCTAACCTTGTTCTTTGACAGAGGCTCGGCTTCCATGTGTTGTCCGTTCAACAATCAAGGCACTGGTGAATGTCATGAACTCCTGGACACTACACATCAAACAAGACAATGCACATGAGGATTATGAAAAGAGTAAAATAAAATTGAATGATAATACTTCTTTTCCTTCTACAAAGTACCAATGTCCTAAAATCGCAAAAGACTTGAAAATATAGATACAAGTACATGGGACTAATGGGGGAGGGGGGTAGTGGTGGTGGTCACACCCACCTGGAGCGTTGAAAGAAGCTGAAAGAGGACAGGTCGTAGGCCGCTTTGAGGAGATTGGATTTGGTAGCACCTTTATGAAGGACGCTGAGGCTATAGAGTTTCATGTTGACGTAACGTTGCGGTGATGTCAGTCACACAGCAGATATGAGCAGCAAGCCCCCTGTGATTTAATGAGCAGAACAACACAAGACCGTTTATACCCCAGCTTGTATTACTGTGCTAACACTAACGTAGTTGTACAGGCTAATATTAGATGGACAACGCGCTGCCTACTTGTTGTCGTTTACTCATACATCAGCCTCCTACAAAATAAACAGACTTTATAATATTACAGTAGTGTTATATATAGCAGATGACGTCATAACAACTCCTGTGTTATCAATGCTATCTAATCGGCTACAGCTAGTTGGTGAAGTGCGGCCCTTACCACACAAGGCAGCGACAGAGTTCGGTCCTTGCCCAGAAAACCACAATAGTGTCCGTATCCGCCAAACACTGGGTTTTACAGAATTGTAATCAACTTTTGAGCACGAAAATCCGGATTATAGCCGAGTAGTTTTCAAAATGCTAACTGGACAACAAGCAATTACCACGTCACGAGCCTTAACGTGTCCAGTGGAATAAGTGTCCGACCAGAAACACGCATCGCGAGAAAGGTTCTTAATTCCCATTATAACGATGTATGTCAATCACGAAAATAAAGCAATACATTTTGTTATACATATATTTTTTTTTTTTATCTTCCATAGAAGTAATGACAACTACATATGCATGACGATTGTCGTTTTAATATTATTACCTTGTTAATTGTGCTGTGATTTATTTTTGCAGCAAAAAAATTGTTGATAGAAAGATCTGCTACCATCATTTGATGTTTTCCCAAGTAATTTTGCTTCATTTAACAATTCCCCACCCACTGGCCACTTAGTTCAGAGCTAAGTGTTTTCCATCAATGTGTGGTCAGTAAAACCATTTCCAGGGAAACATTGAAAACGTTTTGGCATGGAAACCAGGGAGCCAGTACGGCGCAACTGTTGATGGGGTACTTGTGGCAAGAAGTTTTATTATTTCCCGGAATCAATTATTGCTTGCTGTAGACTTAAAAAAATAATAATTAAACAGCAAATTAACTGCTCCGACATAACTCTTGTCTTGTAGTTTTCAGTAGGCCTACCTCAGACCAAAATATATGTTCATTTAAAGTAGCCTAGTTATAGGCTATTTGGCTTGACTTCAACGGACTTGACCAATCTTACCATGGAGCATCAGCTTGGCTTTGTGAACCTCAGATGGACGTCTATGCTCGAAATGAAGATACACTCTTAAGCAAACGCTCTTTTCTAATTGGACAATGTCGTTAAATAGGTTTTAGTGTAAAGATAAACATTACTTTATTTTATTATTTTTCTTAAAGAAAAAGTTAAACATTCGAAACATGCCGTGAAAGGCTACAGGCCTAACACCTTTTTTTCTTTTTTACACCACAATGGTGTTTAATTAGGCTATTTATTTTATCACTGCACGGACTAAATGTAACAGTTGTTAATGAAGAACAGATAATTCATTAACAGCGCTCATTCACCAATAGAGAAGCCCATTCGTTCATCGCAGCACCCATGGTCAACGGGACATATTTGGCATGGACCCTCTTATTACGATGGAAAAGGTAAAAAATACTCAATAATAGAAACATTTCTCAACTTAAAACTAATGTTTATTGGAGTAGGGCTCTACCTGGT
>OMKP01058535.1:0-11551 GCA_900302375.1 Bathygadus melanobranchus | reverse complement strand
GGTTAGATTTCAGGATAGCACCAGATGTGTGTACGTGTGTGTGTGTGTGTGGTGTATGTGTGTATGGTACTTACTGTAGTTGGAGATAGACTGGATGTTAAGAATAGACTGTTGTCCAATTCTGTGAGGAACAATTTTTAGTTGAAATGAGAAAGCACATGAACAAAACATTGCCTTTATTGTATTGTATATTAATCTGTGTATGTATGTGTGTCTCTCTCTTTCTCTCAGATACGAGATCAACAAGAGGAACAATCTGGAAAATGACTTTGTCATCCACAAGAAGGTCAGATCACACACACACACACACACACACAAGAAAAAGTCTTTTCTCCTCTCCTCCTCTTCTCCTCACCTGTCCTCCTCTCCTTCCAGTAGTTTCCTGTAGGTGGCGATCTCGATGTCCAAGGCTAGCTTCAGGTTCATCAGGTCCTGGAGAACGAAAGGAAGTTGAAGTTAATTCATGAGGTGTGTACTGGGTGTACCTGGTACTATACTTAGTACTGTGTGTACTATATGTACTGTACTGCAGCGTAATAACTGTATATACCTGGTACTCTCTGAGCTGACGAGCCATGTCCTGCTTGGCTCTCTGCAGGGCGTCCTCCAGGTCTCGGCTCCGGGCCTTGGCCTCCTTCACCGTCAGCTCCCCCCGCTCCTCCGCCTCTGCCAGGTCATTCTCCAGGCTCAAACGCTGGAGCAGAGGTATCACACAGACGACGAAGGTATGTACTGTACACACACTCCTGCACTCCTATCTACATGTTGCTGCGAACGCGGTCGTCAATAGGTTCATAGTTACTCTAACGCTAATCTGGGATCCAGCAGTCATACTATGTTATAGCAGAATGTTATAGCAGAATAAGAAAAGAAGTGAAAGAAAAGTGAAATGCCCGTTCACACAGATTTGAGTTAGTCTGCTATCAGACTTACTATCTGATTTGTGAGACAATTCCAACACTGACTGTATGTTCGCAATATTCTCATCCCCGTAAAGGGATGTAGAAAACACTTCACATCTATGGCCTCTTACACACTGAATCGAAAACGGTCATACTGCATGTTTGTGTGTGTACCTGGGTCTTAACAGCCTCTATCTCCATATGTGTGTGTGTACCTGGGACTTAACAGCCTATATGTGTGTGTGTACCTGGGTCTTAACAGCCTCTATCTCTATATGTGTGTGTGTACCTGGGTCTTAACAGCCTCTATCTCTATATGTGTGTGTGTACCTGGGTCTTAACAGCCTATATGTGTGTGTGTACCTGGGTCTTAACAGCCTATATGTGTGTGTGTACCTGGGTCTTAACAGCCTATATGTGTGTGTGTACCTAGGTCTTAACAGCCTCTATCTCTATATGTGTGTGTGTACCTGGGTCTTAACAGCCTCTATCTCGCTCTGCAGGCGGCTGATCAGTCGGTTGACCTCGGCCAGCTCTGCCTTCACCACACGCAGCTCATCCCCAAACTGACTGGCCTGCACCGCCATCTGGTCAAACTACCACATAGACAAACAAGACACACACTGTTCGGAATAGGGATTGAAATCTGCAAAAGGATTTCTGGCATAACTAAGTCGTGGTACTGGTTTAGTTATGCTGGTCTCTACCTACTGCATTCTCCAGACCTTGCTCTTGTAAAAGTATCTACTGGTATATACTGGTTTATTTCTACCAGTCTCTGCTGGTATCTACTGGATTCTCCAGACCTTGCTCTTGTACCAGTATCTACTGGTATCTACTGGTTTCTTCAGACCGTGCTCTTGTACCAGTATCTACTAGATTGTACTGGTTTAGTTCTACTGGTCTCTATTGGTATCTACTGGTTTCTCCATACCTCTTGTACCAGGATTTAATCATATCTACTAGTTTAGTGTTGGTCCCGGCTGGTTTCTCCAGACCTTGCTCTTGTACCAGGCCTCTGCCTCCTCGCGGCTGCGGGCGGCGATCTCCTCGTACTGGGTCTTGACCTCGGCTACGATTTGCTCCATGTTGAGACTGCGGCTGTTGTCCATCTGGACCACCACCGACGTGTCCTTAATGCTCGACTGCAGCTCCCGCACCTCCTGGGGTAGACAGGAGGCCACATGGGGCTCAGAATAACACTCTGGAGAGAACATCTCAACTAGGAGGGATCTGATGAATTGGTTGATGAAGTGAGGGAGAGAAGAGGAGGAGAGGGGAGGAGGGGAGGAGGGGAGAAGAGGAGGGAGGAGAAGGAGGATGAGAGAGGAGGAGTGGAGAAGAGGATGAGAGGGGAGAAGGATGAGAGAGGAGGTGGTGGAGGGAGGAATAGGGAAAACTGAGGAGAGGTTAGGGCTGACCTCCTCATAGACGTTCCTCAGAAAGTTGATCTCATCGGTCAGCGCACCGACCTTATCCTCCAGGTCTGCCTTCACCAGGTAGGCCGAGTCAACGTCCTGCACACACACGCACACACATTATATACACGCACACATGCACATTATACACACACACACACACACACACACATACAAACATTATATACACACACACATACACACATTATACACGTTACATCAAGTAGCACATATATTGTGCTACATGTGCTAGTGTGTGTGTGTGTGTGATCCGACCTTCTTGAGGATGACAAAGTCATTTTCCAGGTTGTTCCTCTTGTTGATCTCATCCTCGTATCTGAGAGAGAGAGCGAGAGAGACATACACTGATTAATATACTGTACAATACAATAAAATGTTTGCTCCCACCGCAATATCCTGTTGAAATAAAAATTAACCATTTTTAACCAGAAGCCTACCAGTCAATAATACTATCTAATCCTGTGGTGAACCACCTAACCCTAGTGAACTGTGCTAGTGGCGAACCACCTAACCGGGGTGGTGTCTCACTTGTGCTTGAAGTCCTCCACCAGCGTCTGCATGTTCCTCAGCTCTCCGTCCAGCTTGGTCTTGTCGTTGTTGACTAGGTCCATCTGGCGCCTCAGGCCCGCCGTGTAGGCCTCGAACAGGGGCTCCACATTGGAGCGGCCCACCCCCTGGCCCTGCATCAGGTCCAGCTTGGTCTCCAACATCTTGTTCTGCTGCTCCAAGAAACGCACCTGGCGGGGGTGGAAGGGGAGAAAGAAGAAAGATATTTAAAGTGGAGACATTTGTAATGTGAACCAGTGATGATGGAAACTATTCGCTGGGCAAATAATTGTGGCTGATTATACGCAGCATGTTCATAATATGCGAAATATTCCATAAATAAACAGACACACCCCTAACAGTATGTTTCTAACACAGTGTAAAGCTCTATCCCTGAGACCGTTCACAGGGCTAATGTTGCTAGCCTACAGGTCGCCCCACCTGTCTATTGTGAGCTCTGGCTCTGACACAAAGCCTCCTTCTCTCGCGGGCTCCGGGCAGACTGATCATCTTACAGCCCAGGAGGAAACCAGATATATGGGGTATTGGATCTCTCAGAGAGATCCAATACCCCAACACCAAGTGGGCTTTCAACTTTTAAAAGGCAGTTTCAAATCCACACTCAAATGCTTTCTTTTTGTTTAGTGCAGAGCTTTACTATTTAGTCTTGCTAAGTTTTAAATACATGTAGTGCAGGTAGGGTGAGGGCATTTTGCTCAAGGATGCCTACAGATAAACTGTAGACACTCTGGTTCAAACCCAGAACCTTTCAGCTGGGAGTCAAACGCCCTAACCACGACACTAGACTATACCGCCATGTCAATGGCATCTGTTAGGTTCATACCAGTGCTCTTGACCAAGGCACCAGCAGTAGACCTGGAGTCGGTCCCTGGGTGCTGTACTGCGGTTGACCACTGCTAGTGATGGGTCAAATGCACAGATCACAACGATTACACGTTGTGTAGTTCTTGTACTCAACTTTTTGTTTTTGCCAACATTCCCAAGTCACTGTTTGGGACTGGGTCGTGTGGCAGAGAAACCTCCAGAACAGATCACCAAGGTTGTCTCCCAAACAACCCTGCAAGCTCAAGAGTATTGAATAATTCTCGGTATGTCGACTTATCGAGCAAGTCACGGTCCTACATATGGAGCCTCTTTGAGTTTCTGTTGTTATAGTTACGCTGAGCGATGCTGGTGGAACTAAAGCACCCCTAAGGCAAGCTGTTTACTGGGTAGGTGGTGAGGCGACGGTGTGTTCGGGGATGTGAATATTGCTGTATCTCTCTCTGCGGATGTGCAGAGCAACAATAGCTCTATTGTGGGCGCGCTGGCGACTCCGTGAGAACCCAGCGATGTCCTCTAAGTAGGGTATCGGTGTCTCGTATCTGTGGGCGATCTGCCCAGGGCTGCTCCAGACCACACTCTCCCAGCTCCAACATTCATAATAAGCTCAAATAAGGTATTAATATTCATAAATATAGGCTAACCTTACAAAGACAGCAAGAATAACAACTATATATTTCGTGAGAATGTCAAATCTGAACATTAAAGCAAATTCGTTATACTATGCAGCAGTTTGGATCTCTTAATGAATCATTATAATGTCACATCTCCATCTCATCCATGATAAAGTGCCAAACACATACAGAGGCATACAATGTTCTCCATGTTTAGGCTAAATAAGCAGGCCAGCTGTTCGTTTTTAATAATAATAGTTATCTCCAGTATAGTATAACTAGTTATCTTCGTAGTCTATGAAGCTGGTGAAGCGGTTGTTGAAGATTTTAACCTGCTATCTCTAGCATAATTACCTATCTCTATCTAGTAGTTAGTATTTACTTGGCTATGAAGCTGGCGAAGCGGTTGTTGAGGCTCTTCTGCCCCTTCTCTATTATCTAGTATAACTAGTTATCTTTGGTAGTTATCGCTATTATAACTAGTTAGTCAATAATAGGTCACCTTGTCTATGAAGCTAGCGAAGCGGTTGTTGAGGCTCTTGATCTGCTCCTTCTCGTGGGCTCGGCTCATGGACAGGTTGGGGTCTATCTCCAGGTTGAGCGGTGCCAGGAGGCTCTTGTTGATGGACAGCGAGGCCAGCGGGGAGGCCAGGCCCGGATGGTGCCCGTTGGTACCCGCGTACAGCGAGCTGCTGCTCAGAGACACGCCGCTGAAGCCGCCCGCTCCCGGTCCACCGTAGCCGCTGATCCTCCGCTGAACGGCGCTGCCGCTGCGCACCGAGCCGGTGGTGCTGATCCGCTTGGACCGGCTCAGACTCATGATGGGTGATGGATAGAGATAGATGGACGGATAGATGACTAGAAGGATGGAGAGACAGGTGCTGCAAGCACTGGCAATATACAAAGTGGAAAAAACTGAACTGAGCGAAACGGATCGAGGAGAACCAGAACCAAGCTGAGCAGAATACGGAGGGAGAGGTGGGATTGTTGATGCTGGAGTGAGAGCGAAAATTAAGTTTGGGAGAGAACCGAAGCCTTTTAAAGTCCCCCACAGGTGAGTAGGGAGAGAGAGAGAAAGAGGGAGGGAGGGGGGAGCGAAAAGGCCAGAGGTATCGTGTATCAAGCTGGTCCTTCTTTCTAACTTTTGCATGGATAAAGGAGCCTCTAGCGGCTTTTTATGCTAATGTAGGTCAGCAGGATCTGCCTTCTAAGAGAAATGCGAGCCGAACGGATCATGGATGGAAAAGGTTTTTATCTTTAACATTCCCAAACTTTTTATTGACCACAACCTGTTAATCACACCATAATAGCTTTTTAATGTCTAAACAGTATCAGGTTGTGTCTGGACGCCCATCAGTTTGTCACCCACAGAAACCGATAGGACTAATATGAATGTTTAGGCGTACTTTAAAAATCAGCTGAAGCTAGGGTCATATTGTTGGTCGGAAGTGATACAAGAGGTTATTATTTCGGGGCCTGGAGCCAGAAAGAGAGACAGGTCACTCTTTTCTTGGCTGTATTGTACTCCCGTTTCCTTGCAGTAACACCAGAATTACTGTGGTGAGATAACTTCAACCAATTTCCCATAAAGTTTATAATGTGTACTTGCTACGATCTTCACAAAAAAACCCTGCATGCATTCAAACAAACACAATGTGTTCAATTATTTATTTAATTACATCATTCATGAAAAAAAACAATACAATTAATTTCCTCCAAATGTACACTTGAAAAAGAGAACCAGTTGTCGTAGCAGGGTCTCACGCTGTTTAAATCAGGTTGGATTATCGTCCACATCACCAGTTTCAGATTCTATTCAGAAGATTCTGGACAGAACCCAGGAAGAGAAGCAGGACCATCCGAACCTGTTTGGTTCTGAAGGATGTGTCTGCAGACAGACTGAAACTACGATGAGAGAGTGAACCAGAGAGGGGAGATGGAGTGGTGACTAGACCTGCAAGGCATGATGGGACAGGTTGGCCAGAAGGGGCAGACGGAACGTTTCAGGACATCACATCTGGGGTGTGTGTGTGTGTGAATGTGTAGTGTAGCCTAAACAGGGACTATGAGTCGGGGATATTGTGTGTGTGTGTGTGTGTCACTGCTTGCTCTGCTGTGTGTGTGTGTGTGTGTGTGTGTGTGTGTGTCTGTGTGTGTGTCTGTGTGTGTCACTGCTCGCTCTGCTGAGTGTCTGTGATGGAGGACACCGCCCCCTGGCCCTTGCTGACATCACTGATACAAGCCCACTGGCCGTCCATAGACTCCTTCCATAGTGTCACCTGAACACACACACACACACAAGTATTATAGATTGTATTGTATGACATTTGCGTGTATATATTAGCATGCATTATATAAGCATATACCAATCATATTATCACGTGATATGCTGTAATTAATCAATGATTAATTGCAGTATCAAAATTTGCTTGGAAAAGCCCCAAAATTAAAATGAGTAGATGAGTAAAGGATTGAAAAGGCATTGAATACCCTATTTTTAACATCGTTTGTGGAGAACCCTGTTACTATGTTTAAGATCATAGAAGTATCATAGTTAGTGGGTGTGTGGACGTGCGTTACCTTGTTGTCACCCCCGGAGACGGCCAGGATGTTTCCGGTGATGGACCAGCTGACGTGCCAGACGACGTCGTTGAACTTGTGGAGCAGCTTGGCTGTCCAGGTGTTCCCTGTCGGGTCCTCACATGTCCAGATGAACACCCGCCCGTCCTGATGGAGATCAGACAGAGGTCAACACACCCCAAATATCAAACCACCCATATATATAACTACCCACATTCAACATATATCAAACTATAACATTCAACCTATATTGAAGTACCCACATTCAACCTATATCAAACTACAGCAGGTAGTCATTTAGTTTTTTTTTTTTTTTTGTTTGCGGTTATGGCAGTTGTTTGCCGTCTCCTACATTTTTAATATATTTTGCCCTCGTTTAAACTTTGAAATGCATTGCTGGCTCTGGGTTTGATCCCCAATGTCCGCAGTCTCCCTGTAGGCATCCATGAATGTATCTAAATTCCCTGTCAGTCACTTTGGATAACATAAAAAAAAAACAAATAGTCAAACCTGTCGTTTGATTCCTCACCTGTGAGCAGCTGGCGATGGTGCTGGTGGGCAGACCAATAGAAGGAGCCCAGCCCACGTCTCTCACCCAATCACTGTGGGCCTCCAGCTTCTGGTCCTCCTTCCATTGGCCATCTTCCTCCCTGGGAGGCAGGATCACAACAGTGAGTGACAACTCCGTGCAATATTAATGTACAAACGTATAATGTGTCTGAAAATTATGATGTGGAAATTAGACGCATGTAAACAGTGACCTACTTCCAGAGTTTGACCAGGTTGTCGCAGCCCCCGGAGACGAAGCGCTTGACGTAGTTTGGTTTCTGTCCTGACGGCTGGTCCACCAGACTGCCCGGGACCACGGCCGGAGCCCAGCTCACCGCATTGCAGCCGATCTGATTAACAAACCACACCCACTGCCTCGTTAGAATAATAAACCACACCCCCATATTTTAACTAATAACAAAATAGTTAATGAAACATCATTGAACAGAGACAGCGGCAGAGAGACACTGACTGTGTGTGCGTTGCTGATCTTCTTCACGTCCCACTGCTGTTCTCCAGTGAAGGTGAGCAGAGAGATTGCTCCGTCTGAGCTCCCACACGCCAGGATCAGACCAAAGTCGTACGGACCCCAGCACACAGAGTTTACTACACACACACACACACACACACACACACACAACAAATGAACTAATTGTAACTAGGAACGTCAATGGTTAACCAGAGAATATATCTTTTATTTGCATGCACAGACACAGACAACGGGACATGGACGCATGTGGACATTTTCACACCGGTGGATGTTCTCCCGGGAACACCGCGTTACATGTCAAAGGAAGTTCAAAGTGCGTATCTTTCCCTGTCTGAATCGGAGCCGGCAGAGACCACTGCTGCAGGATCACGTTTTATTATTTATTTTCCAACTAATTGATTTTTTTCTTTTCATTTCTAAAGCGGTTCAATATCGTTATTAAGATGTGTTGTTTTAATAAGGCAAAAAACAAAACTAAAATATCAGGTAGGACTGTTGCGTGGATGTCAGTTAGAAGCGCCTCTTATAGTTCATGTCATTGTGTTTTTTTTCTCAAAAATGAACCGGTTAATGACCGGTTTGTAACCGAATGAAGTATACACTTATACTACAATTATAAAGTCTCACCAATTATTAAGGAACACAAGAGTAATTAAGTAAGTAAGTGAGTCAGTCAGTAAAACAGTCAGACAGTAATATAGACAGGTTGGTTAGTCTGCCAGCCAGTAATACAGACAGGTCAGTAAGTCAGCCCTACAGCTCCCCACCTGAAGACTCGTGTCCGGTATATTCATACATCTTGTCCCAGGAGCCGTTCTCCTCCTTCCAGATGATGACCTTGCGGTCATAGGAGCAAGAGGCCAGGATGTTTCCGTACATGGGGTGGGCCCATGCCACCTGCCACACTGGACCCTCGTGTCTGTGAGGACAGGGAGGAAGAGAGAGACAAAGGGGGCGGAGGTATGGAGAGGGTTGGAGAGAAGAGGGCAGGGAAAGAGTTGGAGGGAGGGCCAGGGAGATCAAGGGAGGGATGTAGAGAGAGGTGGAGACATAGGGAGAGAGAGGGATGGGGAAAGAGATGGAGAGAGAGAGGGAAAGATGGATGGAGAAAGGAATTCAAACTCTGGTTAATACTAGAAACATTCAGCAGACGTGTGTGAGTGTGTGTGTGTCTCACCCCCTCAGGTCTGCCACCAGTATCTGGCCTCCGTTCCTGACATCAAAGATCTTTACGGTGCGGTCAGATGAGCAGGTGGCCAGCCGCGTGCCGTAGTAGTCCATCTGGGCATCGTGCTGACGGAACAACATTTCACATAAACTACTTGGAAAACAACAACTGGGAACATCTCGCAAACTGACTTTTGGTGATTTGGACGACCCGCTCTCATTGTCTAAAACCCACTTTGTTGAGCTTTAATTACAAAGTCATGGAGTTTGGAAAGCGCTTGATATAATATCTCTACTGTTACCTTTTGCACTAGGTTACTGTAAAGATATCTCTACTGTAGCCTTTTGCACTTATTTAAATAAGCACTAGCACTAATTTAAAGATTTGAGGTCGCTTTGGAGAAAAGCGTCTAGTTAACGTACATGTACACGAGATGCACGCAAAACATAATTTGATTAACCATTTTGACAAGCGGTTTGTGAACCGACGTGGGGTAGTTCAATCCTCTCCAAGAACTATTACAAGCTTCATGTCAATGCATTAAGCATATAGATAAAGTTGTATCTAGATGTATAGAGTTGAACAACGTATTTTGATTCATAGATAGTGGCAAATTAATCTATGATTAATAGCTACTATGTTGGCATCACATAACGGATACGATAACAAATACAGAAACTTACAATCATGTCCTCATGCGAAGTATCCACTGTGTTGATAACGGAGACCTGCATTACGGTTGGAAAATGACATGAATTACACATCGCATGATACATTATATTACAAAAAAATACTTTGATTGCACTATTTGCTGAAGTTGTCTTTAGCCATTATGCTAACAAGAGCTAGCAAGGGCTTAAGGAGACGTCAACAAATTACACAACCGCATTCAAAACAGAGAAAATGTCAATTCTATCTATGTGTGTGTGTGTTTTGTGTTGCTCTCCATCTTACCATGATTGTTTTTGTGAATATTAAACCCTAACTTGTGTTGACTCCCAATGAATAAAGGCGACAGGGATATTTCGACGTGGCAACAAGTTCAGCAGCCGCTTCCCGTTCGTTACGTCATCACGTCGACCGGCCGGAAACGTCAGGCTGTGACCAAAGGTTCCACGGCGACATGAAACACGTTGTGCTGTTTTATGTACCATATAACATTCACATTATGTTTGAATAAATCCAAATGGAAGTAGCTAATACGTATAGTACGACCACTGGAAGTATGTTGAATATAATATGATTTTTTGAATAACCTTCGTTATTCACCATGGATGGTCTGTGAGCCATTATGCATGGTTATCTCTATAATTGGAACTCAAAAGTCTCTTGCTCGCAAGCTGTTTGATGTGATTACAGAGCCTTAAGATTTAGTATACGCGTATAGGGAGAACAGAAGTGGTCCTATAACATATTTACCCATGTTATGTACAGTAGATAGATGGATCATGGTTACTCCTTTATTTGTACACCAGAACAAAGAACAGAGAGGTAAATATAATAAACACAGGTTTCAACAATTTAAAATAGACTATCAACAAAATTGGTAGTCGTCACGAGTATCATCAGGGAATGGGAATGCCCGCCAACTGATCTGGTGGAGTTAATCTCTTGATGATGTTTTTGTTTGATCATCAACCCCAGAACAAAGCAGAAGTATGCATGTGTTAATAAATAATCTATTTCATTATGACTGTAAATAACTAGGTATGAGTCAGGTCACATCAACCAGTTGCAGGTGTCGAGATGGTTCTGTCCTGTATGTATTATCCATCTATATCGAGTGGGGTATAAATATAAATAGTGTGGTCCACTTGGTCGCCACTAGATGGAGCCTGCGAGCAGGCATGGTAATCCTCTCCTAACGATAAAATCTGAATTTAGGGCGGATATAACCAATTGAAAGACATGTATGAGAATGGTAGCACCTAAATGAATGACCTACACCTCAAACACGCATAGACATTTGAGTATAATTGTCTATACAATCCAATTGTGTAAACAATTCTAACATGAAAAATAACCACTAGGATCTGAGATAGAAAAAGAGTGAATCAAGTTGGAAAACCTCTTGTCTAGGCAGAGTTTGAAGAGCTGTTTGGCAACAGCTCCCTTCAGGACAGGAAGGCTCTGCAGAGAGTAGTGCGTTCGGCTGAACGCACTACTCTCTGCAGAGCTGGAACTACACTCCCCACCCTGCAGGACTTGTACACCAGGAGGTGCAGAACCAGAGCCTGCAGGATCATGAAGGATCCTCACCACCCCAACAACGGACTGTTTCAGCTGCTGCGGTCAGGCAAGCGCCTCCGCAGTCACGCTGCAAAAACAGAGAGACTGAGACAGAGTTTCTTTCCACAGGCCATCAGGACTGTGAACTCTGACCTCACCAGGGCCCCCACCCAGACCCACACACTGCCCCC
>OMKP01058503.1:0-14840 GCA_900302375.1 Bathygadus melanobranchus | reverse complement strand
ACCAACATGAATGTATCCCCGGATCTCCAAGAAGAACCCCGGGATGTAAGAGTGGCATAGGGCCTTTACTCGTCCTGGTGTGTGGTGGTGAGAGTCAACAGAAACAGGCTTAGAGAGTGAGAGAGGGGGGAGATTGAGAAAAGCAGTGCTAATAGATGATGAAGACATACAAAGTCTTGATTTCCACTGATGTGTGGATCTGTTGTCGCTCTTAAGGCCGTCGGTGTCCTAGATCTTCTGCTTGTTCTGATAAAAGCCGCCCGCATCCCCAGAGGAAACTCTCGATCATATGACTGAGCTAACAATGCGAGGCCCCTGGCATAGGTGTGTCTTCTGAATAGCTTGTGTTGTTCTGTCGACCTGGCAGAATGAAACGGGGAAACACACACACACACACATACACACACTCGGTGATAGTGAAACCAGTGTCATATAGCCGGGCTCTCGTATCCCTGGGCGTATCAGGTGAAACACGTGTGATCCCTGGTCCAAACAGCTGATGGCTGGTGACATGACTTCTCTGAACCGCACGGAGCATGGAGCACTGGGCGCTGGGTGCTGGGTGCTGGGCGCTGGGTGTGAGTGTGCGAGCGTATCATCAATGTTTCATTGTGTGCGGGGTTGTTTGTGTGTATGTGCACTTTAGAGTCAGAACGCTAATTCATTAGCAGCTACTATTGAGCAATTTTCCATGCTATTATTGGAATATATAGCAGCTAAAGTACAAAAAGTGACAAAAGTTTAAAAAAGCCTTGATGACACATAAAGGGAATAAAAATACTCACTTGAAGATTCACCAATTCACCAAAATGTATATTCATTCAATTATAATAAAGTTAGTGAAGTACTGGAATAAAGTCCCCTAACATGTAAAATCCTAAAATAAAGTAGACATTTCTAACAGAGAACAGTTAGTTACTTCTCGACCCCACACATATCTTCAGCATAACATCTTTAAAACAGCATACGACATTTGAAACAGCAAAGTGATTGAGTCACTTTGTGGAGAGGAAGCCAGAGCACGCGCACACGACATGCAGGTCAGCCTAGTGTGACGATTTGTTTTGAAAACCACCTGTTCTGTCTTTGAAAAGACATGAAAGCATCTCCTTTAGTTATGCCAAACATCCCACTGTGAGGAATGGTGCAATGGTGTGTGTGTGTGTGTGTGTGTGGCTGACTGTCTCGTGTGTGTGTTTCATCATTCTCTATCTTTTCCGAGAGCTGCAGGAAAGCCACCTTTACTTACTCATACTTTTAGCTCTATAGATAACCCTTCACATCGATGTGAACAAACAATGAATCGCAGACCAGATGGTAGCTCTTCTCTGGCCTTGATTCCCTTCCTAGCCGTGGGAGTAGAGAAAGCACCGTTGTATCTGTTCTGCACGGATGGACCCCAACGGACCACTGATGCATGTGGAAGGAACCTGACTGCACTCCTAGCGGTACGACTCTCCGGAAGTCACACAATTTGTGCCACTCGGCACCGGCACAATGGAGGTGCTCATCATCTTTTATTCAGCGGTACACTCATGATGAATTTAAAAGAGGCATCATCCAATGGCCCATGTGTTTCCAGGCGAATGACATGCAAATCCCTGTATGTAAGACAACGTGGCATCACTTGAAGTGTGCTAACCTATGAATGTCAGGTGTAGATTGTGTTTGGGAGTGTTTTTGGATATAAAAACCGTCAGGGCAGGGAACTGCTCTACCTAGTGGATACGTTGCAGCACTGCAGCTCTCGTGAGTTTAAAACAACGACTATCAGGCTTTCTAGAATATGGGCAATGTAGGCCTGCCTCTCTATCAAAGACCTACAAGGTCAAAATTGTTATGAGGTTAACTAAAGACCAACTAATTCACTAAGGAACTATCACAAACATTGAGCATAGCTTTTACATCACAGGTCAATTTCTCGAAAATAACACAAATGTTATGTTTATAATTTTCCTTCCTTATACCAAGAGCTAAGTCTACAACACTACCAGCTTTTTCAGTGTAAAACGGCTATCTAAGCATTCAAAAGACCCCACATTGACCAGTTTAACACCAAGTTGTAGCTATTGGCTTGTGAAATATGTGCTTACAATAGGTAACAATAGTAAACCAAGTTAGGACAATAAAGAGAGAGAAAGAGGAAAAACAACTAATTTCATTATCATTTATCCATTAATTAATCCAGAGAATGATTGACATTTACCCTGGCAATCTGTGTTATAGAGTTAAAAACAATATGAGAGCTCACAGAAAAGTCTCCACTTGAGGATAAATAGCATTCAAGACCAGTCAGTCATGTTGAGCCCTACTTCTTCTGATATCAAAACACAGAATATGGAAACGTGTTTAGCATCAGACATGCTAGCGCTTCTTGTGAATATAATACAAGCTTCCCAGGGTTTAGCCATATATTTGCCATAGTTGGCCACCCAGGTGATCCCCGATACAAATGCTTCAAACTGCTTTAAAAATTCTGGTGAATGAAAAATGCATGGTTTGAGCCCATGCTTAACCACATTCTTGTGTGTCTTAAAGTCAGTTATTAAGCTAAATAGCTTAGTAATGTGTACTTTGTCTTGTGGATCCTCGCATTTCTGCTAATGACAGCATTAGGACCCACAGGCCCGCGACTGCACTCCCTCAGGACTCAAGAGATCAAAAGGAATGACAGATAAAACCTATAGCCTGTTTAACTAAACTACCAAATTGGCTTATGTGATTAAATAATTCAATAATCACATTCAAAAAAGGCTCCAACAGGCCATTAAGGCTCACTAGCAGCATAATTTAGGGGTGGATTAGCCTGGTTAAAATTGTTCAAGTGTCATTTTATCTAAGATGTTTGTAATCATTGACTGGCTGACATTTTTAATGAACCAATTAATTTACAAAAACAAAACAAAACCAAGACCCACTTCCAAATGTGCATTTCCAAAAGAAAAGTTTTAGATTCAGGCTTTTGTATTTCATTTTTAAATAATAAATTGCATACATGCACATGACAAGCCAAAGTATATTTCCTAATAGTAATTCATGATTTAGGGAACTTACAAAAACATATGCCTGCCCACCGAGTAACGGCTAAACAATTGATAGAAGAGGCACAGCATACTGCACTCTAGCTAGGAGTGCAATGCACACAAAGGAGACAAAGCAAATGATTAAGGCTATATAAACACAATCTGGCATTCATTGAAATAATCAAATACAGAAGCCCAAAATCAATACTCTATTTGACCTCTATTAGTTCCCCTGTAGGGCTGCAGCAGTTTGCTAAGCTGGATGAGAAACTGGCCAGGTCTCATTATCTCATTGTCCTTCCTCAAACGTGGAGGCACCCAGAGCTTGTGTATTGTGCACCATGAATATACAAATTACATTTTAAAAAAATGATAAAAACAAACAAACAAAAAACAAGTAAAATACATGGAGATTCAAATCCACTTAGATCCTCTTCAGAAAAAGTGATTAGACCTACAAGATCTCTCCTAAGGTGCATAAATTAATAATATTGCTATATTCCATTAACATATTGCTACTATTCATGGCTGAGTTCCAGCGCATGCACCAGAACCCCATGTGTGTATACTGTGGTCTTAGGAGAGGTGGAACAGGTTGAAGCTGAACGGTGCTCTATACATGGCCAGATGTGCGGCGCTGGGTAGGATGGGAGCGTGTGCGTAGGAAAAGCCATGTCCATAGAGCAGAGATGACCCGAGCTGCGGGTGAACGCGAAGAGGGAAAGGAGCTGAGGAAGACGAGAAGCATGTGGTCGGGAACACGGGTTTGCCCGCCACACAGGCGGCCATCTTCAACCTCTCCACCTCGGCCTCCTGGAGTCGTTTGGCCTTGGCTCTGCGATTCTGGAACCAGATCTTCACCTGGGTCTCAGATAAGGACAGCACAGTGGAGAACTCAGCCCGCTCAGCGATGGACAGGTACTGTTTCTGGAGGAACTTCCTCTCCAGGGCCAGGAGCTGAGAGGTGGTGAAGGGAGTCCGGGGCTTGCGGTTGGTCTTGTGTTTTCTCAACGGACACACTGTTGGACTAAGCTGTCCTATACAGAGACGGAGAACATACATTAGCAACAAAATAAAACTAGTGGTAGGCCATTTGTGAATATTTTTATACATAATAGTCTGCAGAGTTGGATCATAAATAGGAGCTTATTAAGGACTTTGAAGACAAAATAAAATCTAATATGTTTTATTCTAAAACAATATTCTACATCCAATACGTGGATGTAGAAATTAAACGTACAACATGTGATTTGTCAATACAGACGAGCTGATATAAATTACACGTGTTTGTTAATAGATTTCACTTCATAATTCATTTAATTTAGTCTACTTACGGGGCGGTGACATCCAAGGCGCGCAGTCTCCCGTTTCCAACAACTGTGATTTGACTGGAGCGGCGCACACAACGCGTGGTGGGAACTCGTTTGAAATAGGCGATTGTATTTTAGTCGAATAACAACTGTTTTTTATTGTGGCAAAATTGTCCGGTCGCGTACGCGGTCTCTTGTCTGAAATAAGCGCTTCCACGCTGAAAGGCAAGCAAGACACATGTGTTGCAAAGTTCTTCAGTGGCTGTGGACGTACATCCTCTTGAAACAAATCTGTTGAGTCAATTTGGGAAGTCATACTTTTCGGTATGGCGAAAATCTAACGCAGGCCAAAAGTAACATTTGTCACCGAGAGCAAAAACGCGATGTCAAAAAAGGCGTCTTCTGTAGGGGAATAGAAACCCCCTCGCAATTGGTAATGACAAAAACTTTTCTCTTACTTCATGCCAGTGTAGGCTTACTTTATCTACAGACTCCGTAGACGTCTTGTGATGTTTGTTTAGGGGCGCCCAGATGATTGCCCGGTGTGGGATGCCGCAAGGCCACACCCCCATGTAAACAACAGGTTTAGTTAGATATCAGCCGAAATTACCACTAATTACCCGAAAGGGGCCATTGTGGATGACACATATCCTACATTTCGTATACAACTTTGAATTAAATATTGACCATATAGACCTGCTCACTTGTATAATGCAATCTAATGGAAATATGGAAAAGGAAACAAGATTGTGTTTAGCAAAAAGGGAAACATCTCCATGTACAGAGATTTAAAAATAGATTTACAGGCAGTCCGATATTGTAGGCCTAATATACTTTCCATGCAGTGGTAGGCTATAGTCCGTGTACTACTCTATGAAACAGTTGCATTCGAATGAACAATCAAACATTTTGTGTGCAGTCAGAAAAGCCAATACAAGCCCGACAAGCCATGCCTAATTCAAGCCCTGACTTGTAGGAGCTGACACACTTGTGGCCATAATCACAATGGTAATCAATAAGAATTATGGAGCTGTCAAAGTTCTGAGCTAGTACACTAACCATGCACTCAAGCGTTCAAGCCAGTTGGAAGATGGATTATGGTTTTGGGTAGGCTTTGAAATGACTGTCATTACATTGTTATTATTAACACCTTGTAATTAGGCCTGTGGAATCCGGTTCTTTTAAGCAGGATTTAACAGTAATGACGGAAAATTGCTACCTTCCTGAGGTGTGTGGCGCCCGCTACGATTAGTACTAGTCTCTGGTCTTTCTTAGTGGAGACACAGTCTTCCTTGGCCTGTTTGAAGCTCGTACCTGTAGGGCTCTGCAGCATTAGCAAACATCAGCCAGACTCTCCTGCGTGCCTTCACACACACACACACACACACACACACACACACACACTCTGCTGTACTCTCATTAGGGTCCCAACAACAAGCACTCACACAACCAATACCATAATCCACTTAAATTCAAAACAATGACTCTATAGTGTCAATTGGGTGGCTGTTTTGGGACCAGAGTCTCCAGCATCCATTTGGACAGGGGGAAGGTGATATGATGGAGCAATACCTTAAATGTGATTCCTTTGTGTACGGTCTTGTTCTCATCTTGGTCTGAATGCACCTAAACAGACGTAGTAGACATATACTTGCTCTATCACTACTTAACACAAACACACTTTAAAAAACAACTGTCAACAGAGAATCCATGCAGCGTCTGCTGGGTGTTGGGGCCAGCGCTCTGTGATCAGGGCAGAGAGAGGCAGCAGCAGGGTGTTCTCTGTAATCAGCCGGATTACACAGTGGTGTCAGGGACTCACCCTCTGGCTGCTCAGCACCATTAGGGCTTCGCACAGAGCAAAACACTCACAGCACGCTCTGCGAATACATGAGGCTGTGCTCTACTGCAGCCTACCACAGGCCCATTGCTGCGATAGGTTGGTGGCTCGTTGTGCCAAGTTTCTGAGTTCTGTGTGAGAGGAAGAATTATTTAAGGGGAACAGTAATAATACATTTAATGAGGGTCATCGCCCAAGCCTAAATGAAGTGGCAGACTGTTGTGGCAAAAGTGCCTGTCGCTATAGCTTACGTGCACTTCTCTAAAATGCATGCATCGGCATGTAGACCTGTGGTGTACCCACAGCGGCTTTTCAACGTAGAAGTATAATTCAGTCTTACAGAGTCAGACTGGAGGATGTTGAACACACTGGCCTTCTCATATCATACATTTACTGTTGATATCTGATTTTTGGAGATGCTTATTTGTATTGTTGATAGAGGTTAGGTTTATTTAATTGTCTGTAATTAACACAATTTATTGTCTAATCTGTCATTTATTCTGATTTGTATTATGTTCGCCTTTGTACTGATGTGTTTCACTCCTCACTTACCCCTTCGGTATAAATAAAGTACCATCTAATTTAATGTAATGTCGCTGTGGGACTGGGGAGAGTGGAGTAGCAATACGCTCAAACATCATCTGGTTCTCCTGCCTCATCTGCAACAGATCTGTGGGCAGATGGAGGGTCCATGCCTGCAAACTATAAAGGCCTCTGTTGGAGTTGACTCTTATTAAAAGGAGGCATTTTGATAGCAAAACACTTCATGGTGGAAACTATCACTCAACAGATCCCGCTAAACAGTACATTAACTGGGCTCAAGACATTTCTCTTCAACCTACCCATTTTTTGTAAAACCCCCAGAAAGGTGCTATATAAAAAGGTCTTATAATAATAATAAAATAATAACAACAACAACAACAACAACAATTATATTATTACCATGATTATTAAACTGTAAAATACATAGAGCTGAGTTTCCTTTGAACATTATGATTGAGATGACCCTTGAGATGACCAGTTTTAGGCCATTTTTTATTAGCACCAAATAATTCACTTGGCAATGAAGAGAAGGGTTTAATTTGGTACTTTACATTTTAAATAGTTAATTACAGATTATGCCAAAAGCAATCTTCTTATATTTCTTACTTATTTTACTCTATAACATTTTTTTCAAAAGACAAAAGACAAAACATGAAAAACTGTAAAACTACATTCTAAATGTCTTTCACCCTTGGATGAATATGTGGGTTTGAATCCTGGGGTGGGGACTCACAACTTGTTCGCCGCAGCCATAATGAGCCAATCAAGGCATAAAAGCTCTATATTTCATCTCAAGTCAAAATAAACATACATGGCCCATTAAAGAATGGTTTCAGCTGTTCAGCATAAGCCATTTTTGATGCACTTATAAGTATGGCTACAAAATGTTATGAATGGGTTTTCCCCCACACAACAGCCTAGAAAGAGGACATTCTGGGCAATTTGGGGTCCAAGTGACAAGCATGGCTTTTGAATGTCTCCTGTGACAAGACAGGATTTGCTTGCTAACAGACAGCATTGGAAATGCATACTCTGTACTGTTTTACATATTGTTATGCAGAGGTGTTCATCTGTTTCCTTATACCTATAACAATTCCTTTATTAACAAACCAACACCTGTTGATGGCAAATTGTTGTATATTGCTGTCTGTCAATGTTTAATAATAAAGACATCTGAATCATCAAATGTCTCATATTTAATTTGGAATCCAAACATAACATTTCTAATTTGAATACAATTCAAGCTATCTGCTAACAGTGTCTACCAAAAGTATCCCATGCAACTTGAGATGTTATATAGTTTAGAAGAATAAACTATATAGCTAATTGAAGAGGGTACATTTGTCATTGAAAGCTTGGTCAGTCATGTGTTTACTTGTGCTTGTGCCGTCACTGCTTCATGGTTAAGTTGATGGATCTTTTGGGTGCCATCTTATTTTTACATTCTGTCATTTGCTGCACATAGTCCATTCATAATTTCAAATGCCAAAACAAAACAGTCCCCTTGATTGGTGAAGGATCCTACACTTATACATCCACGACTCACCACACAAAATGACCACTTTGGTTCATGTTTTTGATGTCTCCTGTCTCCAGTACTCAGAATGTAATAGTTTTAACAGACATGAGTTCATAAAAAAAAACGTAGATGATTTATGTCCAAAGGCCCTCTAAAAACGTCATGTTTCGAGGCCAAAAACATACGTACATTTACGTTTCCACGACTTAACCTATTATTACATCCATGAGTTATGTACTATTAATAGTTATGCACCCAGCTACACAGGAATATTGAGCTGTAGTGTATTTCTTTGTACATGTTCGTTAAAATACACAATTACAAATGTGATCAAGAGAATTTGACACATTTTATGAATCAGTTTTGCTTTATCATCACTATTTAAAGATTTAAGCATTTAAGAAGCTATATTAACAGAATTATTCCGACAGGGAAAATCTTGACTTCCAAAAATGGAATAAATTAGAAAATTGCAAATAAAATACAAATACATTTCTTCAACTTGACCAGTTTCTTATATCTTACACATATTTTAAAATCAACACATATAAATAGAGTTTTGTGACGTGAAAACATAAACAATAGACCTGTAAGTTAAGATTTGTGAACAGCAAACATTTCGTTCAAATTCTCTCTGTTCTGATTGGTGGATACATTTGTGGATTGTGCTCTATGTAGTCGTGGAAAATCTGAAGATTTGTGTCGCCACGCCAGTTTGTATCCACACAAATAAGATTGACAAATGCACGAAAGCACATCTGTAACTCACAACAAAGGTTTCCTAGTTGTAAGACACGACAATGTGCATTTGTGGATATATACATGATTTGTGGTTCGCTAATCTTAAAGGCACAATTGATAACTTCTCATAACATTGACAACATTCAGACACTAAGTGCCATACTCCTCCTCCCCGCTTCTTGATCGCTGACGACACACAGAGATACCGCCAACGTCGGTATGCTATTGGCTCGCAATCTTGTTAGAAGCCGGGAACCAAATATCAGCCATCTTGTAGAGATGAACAAAAACGTTCATTATGGTCCCGTACATTTTTTAAAAATGATTAATTCATAAATATAACATAAAATACCTTTTGTGGGACAATGCGATACTTTTAGCCCACACCTTTCTAGAAGCTCTGTGGGTGTATTATTTTTGAAAAAATGGTCTCCATAAAAACGTATCAATTGAACCTTTACAGTAACTCACATGTGTATTGTTTATGTTTATGTCACAAAACTGTATGTACGTGTGTGGATTTTTTAAATACATGTAAGTAGAATTGGCACTAAATTCACTCCATACGTTTCCGATCAGGGGATGAAGTATTCGGGTCGATATTGTGGTATTTTTACTTGCTCCTGATATTCACTCACGAGTAAAACAAACTTTTCCACCGGTAGCGAGAACGCGACATTTTCTGCATCTGGACTGTTGTACTTGTCGTCAATGCCGGCATGCTATGCCTCAGCGCAATAGTATGCCTGATGCGTAACCTCGCTCCTCCTTCGTCGAGATTGATCAGCTGAGAAAGAGCGCACCACCTCATATGGGCAATTCTGAAAAACTATTCTCAACTTTTGAAAGCACTTTACTCGGCTAAAGAAAAACCCCACACGGATCAGCGCTTTTTAAAATAAATCCTAAATAGGACCAGACGTAAGTATTTGGGGGCCGGATATCGGTCTATTAGTTATTTCCGCTGGTTCACCAGATTGACTCATACATAGATTGGGATCTTTCCTAATAAGTCATTTGCACAAGCTGTGAATGTCATGTTCACGTCTGTCAGTTAACGTGCTGATGTGTTCCATTTTATTTTCCCTTGAGATTAAACCCTTCAGCTTTATTTAAATATTCTATTTTTGCTTTCCCTCCACACACCCGCGCGCGCACACACACACACACACACACACACAAAGGCACCATCTGCAGTAAGTGAGATTGTGGTGGTTGCAGTGCAGAGGAGGCCTGTGGCTGTATCACTGGATCTTTTCAGAGGCCACAGAGGTGATTAGGACTCTAGCAATGCATTTCAGTGTTCCAACATTGTCAAATTTCAATTGAATAAAAACTATAATTCCAATTAAAAATCGGCCCCAATGGGATGACCGTCGCTTTTCAGATGGTCTGACAGGAATTTTAGTACAAAGCAAGATTTCCTCTCTTGGACTGCCTTATCGAAACAAATTGAAATTGTTGTTTTTAATTTAAGGACAGATAAAAAATGTATGTGTTTGTTATTAATACGTCAAAACATCGTTCCAAGCATCTCAATAATTAAAAGAAAGCAGATTACCATGGATGAAAAATAAATAAAATGACATCCCAAATGAGCTGTGTGTGTGTGCCTGTGTGTGTGTGTGCACGCGCATGGACAGAAATGAATTGAGTATGGTCTACTTGGTCATTGAGGAGTAAAAGACACGCCAGTAACATCTCTAATCGCTTTATGTGGACTATGTCTAGTAGATGTGGTTCCTCTTTGAACATGAACTAAGTAATGAGCATTGTGGCTTCAAGTTAAATGTGCCATATGTTTGCCTAATTATGGCCAATAAAAGGTGTTTGACAGCATGAAACTAATGTAAATAATTGCAGCCTAATCTGGAGTAGGTGCCTACAGTAAACAACTCCACTATGGTGTATTAAGTCTTTGTTTTGCTTAGCTAGCATTCATATCCGGCTTTAAGCCTGTAGGCTGATGATGGGTCAACCTACAGGGGTTAGCATACAAATAGGTGTGGTCACATCATGTTATCTCAATAACTGTGGAAAATGTTGCATCATAAAGTGTCTGTGTAGATGGATTCCACTTGACAGAGAAGATAAGATAACATGCCGTGTATTGCATTCTAAAACCAAGACATGCTGCTTATTGCATTGTAAAACCAAGACATGCTGCTTATTGCATTCTAGAACCAAGACATGCTGCTTATTGCATTCTAAAACCAAGATATGATGCATATATTATTCTATAACCAAGACATGTTACATATTACATTCTAGAATAGAATAATAAACCCAGCAAAACAACAGAAGTACACACTCCTTAGTTTTGGATATAGCCTCATGGTTTCCAGCACACCTGTGCCAACAACTTTATTTTGAAAGAGTAAGGCCTATATAACAATACCAACTTCTTAAATGACAAAACAAAGACAAAGAAAAAAGCCCAATATCCGGGTCCTCACTCCATGTAAACAACACAGTCAACCACAGATCAACAGTGCTGGTGATGTGGTGGGGAGGTAGAGCTATTACAGTCTGCCAGTCTCCTTTACAGACCACAGCCCTGATTAAAAGGCCAGTTTAGCTGCTAATCCCTAAACCAACTGCCATTTAGCCACAATGCTATGTTCACGGGTTGTTCTATACTGGATACTATATATTATATAATATTATAGTGTATTGAGACTATTATTTTCAGATTTTGAAACAATTAAATATGAATTATGAGTGAATTTGTATAATAAAATGTTTTTGCATATGTTAAAAACAAAAATTGTAAACTATGATTAAAGCACAATAAAAGTCGGACTGTGTGCAATACATATACAAGACTAATGCATTTATAGGCATGCTATAGGATGCTATGCTTCAGTTATTTAGACTTACAGTGAATTCAGGTGTCATTAAGGAGCAAGTAGAGTAAGTAACTTGCTATCGGCCTACGGGTAGCAGACACACGTGATCAAACCGAGCTCTTTGTGTGTCTGGGAGTCACCCTACAGCATTACACTATCCTTCTCCTGCGTGCTGAGAAGCGTTTTACATGCGGCTCCTACGCAACATGATGACAGATTCCATTAGACTGATCTTGTGTTCATTTAATGAGAGCTCTGTTGTGTTCAGGCAAACACAAACATGCTGGGGTAAAACAACTGGACTGTAAACACGGAGGCAATGAGGCCAATCAATCAAAACATTAAGAAACCGGAGGAACAATTAGATTAAATTGTCCATGGGTTAACATCAATTATTTTACAGTTAAGAGTAATGATAGCCACATGTTGTATCGAAGTGAATTTATAAACATAAGCTGAAGAGTAGAGACAGATTTACAGAAACTGACGATGTACACAATACAATAAATACAATACAGATTAGATTTTTCCCCCCAGACAAATAGCAGCTAATAATGAATACATGAAATATAATGTACTGGAAACGCACAGACACCGACAGCACCAGACTATTTCATATATTGGCATGAGAGAGGATTCCCAAAACAAAAATCGAACTGCATGCGCCATGTCCAAATGGTCAGATCTTCACTTGGCATATCTGGCAACTTCATATCACCCTGACCTTAAAATATGACTGACTGTCAAACTCTTGCCCCATTCTAAGACAAAAATAATGTTGAATAAACTGTCATTCTACCAATTCCTATTGACAATGTATGACATTGGAATGAAAACTCAACCAGTGAGTTTGTTTTCCCTCTTTGGCTTAAATAAATCATGAGCGCTATTATGTCTAAAATATGAGGCAAAGTGATTTCAACAAATGTCTGGTAATCCTGCACTATAGGTAGGCCTATAAGTTTTTCAATGGTGGAATTTTTAAAATGCACTTAAATGTGCAGTGTGTAGGATTTAGTGGCATCTATTGGTGAGGTTGCACATTGCAACCAAGTGAATATGCCTTCCCCTACACCTGAAAGGGCTCAGTCTAAGGTCAAGTCAATTTTATTTATATAGCCCACAGTTAGTCTCAAAGGGCTTCACAGGCCATGACCCTAAACCTAGCCCCTGAAAGGGCAAGACAAAATATATATACATACATACATATACATATGAATATTATATTCAATTTCTGCAAACTCTACACTTCCTTGGGTCCTCAGCAATACACGCAGAGTTCCATGCCTGTTCTGTGCCTGTTTGGAATGGGCCAAATGCCTGCTGCTTTCTTGAGAACGCCATTTGGCCAAACGCCAAATGTGAAGTGAGAAAATCGAAGGACACACACATACATACATGCGTACATACAGGGACTCCTTGCATTATAGCTAGATAATCATAAATTGTAACCCTAACCCTTTAACCACAAATATGTTCCACAAATGGAATGGCCTAGGACACAACTGATCATAATAGTTTTCACTGGTATCATTTCCAAAGCTTTAGAACAGATTGGGGAATTGTTACAGTATTTAGACCAGACTGTATAAAGACCCACGAATGAAAAGGTGGTGCACTCTAGTGGGGAAGGACACAAACAACAGTGACGAGAGCATGGAGGGAAAACAGAAAAGCACCCTTGTTTACATAAGTCACCCTTTAATTTTAGTCACAAAAACTGCATGTAGTTTGTTTCTAATACAATAACATACACCATTTGGTAATAGATTCCCCGTCCCTGATATATAGGCCTACAATATGGCCTAAATATAGGTTAGTTCCAAGTAATTTTAATGGATGACCAGTGCTGGTCCAACTGTACATGTCAACAGAGATCTGCAACAATTAAATTCCTACAAACACATTTGGCAAAGGCATATATTACGACTGTGTGTTGTCTTGGGACAGAGTCTCTCTATATGTGGTTTGTTTCTAAAACAACTACATTTACCATTAATTTCCCCCCTGTATATATAGGTTAATTATAAGCCTTTTGAATTAAACCCGGTGACAACAACTAAAGGCATATATCCTGCGTGTTAACGATGTAACGTGTCGTGGGCTTCCCCTTGTGGGTCTCTGGTCAGTCTACAGCTGGACTGGCTGAGGGAGAGCAGCCCTGGTGGGTCTCTGGTCAGTCTACAGCTGGACTGGCTGAGGGAGAACAGCCTCTGACGTATACACCTGTTCTCCTGCAGCATCTTCGAGATGGTTCTAAGAACGGCAGCTTTTAACTGCCAAGAAGCGAGAACGTTTTTAACTGACGTTGGGGGTTTACCTAGCTAGCTAAACACACACACTTCTATGCTTGACTTTAAATACCTTGTCATTATTATTATCCGTTTTGTGGCGTCTGCTGGGTTGAGAAGGAGAAAGGTCGCCTTCGCAGACAGGGTCGAAACCAGTCCCTGGGTAAGGAAATTAAATACCATGTCAGTATTTATTATCGCTGGTGATTAACAGCCAACTATAGCTAAATGAGAACAAACCGTACATTTGTTGTCGTTGTTTACTTTCTTGTTCGTCTTGTAGTTGCGACATCTGGTCAACTTCCCCCTTTTTGATGTCCAACAGTTTTCGGGCTGTGTACTCTGACTACAAGTGGGCGGCAGATCTATCAGATATTCTTTCGATTCGTTTGTTTGACTGCTACGCAACTGAGAGCCAAATCGTGGCACATAAACGGTCTTGGCCATATTCTCACTCTTCCCGTGAACAGCTGTGAACTTTCCCGTGAACAGCTGTGAACTTTCCCGCGAACAGCTGTTAACTTTCCCGCGAACAGCTGTGAACTTTCCCGCTAACAGCTGTGACCTTTCCCGTGAACAGCTGTGACCTTTCCCGCGAACGGTTTCCCAGAGGAACCACACCTTATGCATCTGGGTGACCCCGAGCTGTCAAGTAATGCTGCATGACACCAGTAGATGGCAGTACATAGTCTCGATGGCGCCATGCTCAACACTTATCACGAAA
>OMKP01058500.1:0-12239 GCA_900302375.1 Bathygadus melanobranchus | reverse complement strand
GGGGGGGGGGAGTTAGTTAATTAGCCTGTCTGTGCAGCGGTGGTTTCTTACGCAGAGTGTGGTGCTGATGTTGACCACTGACAGCACACACACACATATATATACGTATATGTGTGTGTGTGTGTGTGTGTGTGAGAGTGTGCGTGTTCAAGCAGCTCCAATAGTCTTTGTGTGAGTTGAAATAATAGCCGTCCCAGACACAGGTCCTGTCTCAATGATGTGTTTATCTGATGTCTTCACTGCTATCTAGCTATTACATTAAAATCATTTCATTCAGGCTGGGTAGTGTAGCTGTTCACATATGAACATATATATTCATTGGGGCTTCCGTAGTGATGCATTTACCATTTTTCTGGCAATTTCTTAAAGTGGTCTAAAGATACACGTGTTAATTTCTCTAATTTCATAAAGCAGTGCCTGTGTGAAGTAAAACACTACTGGACACACAGCGAGCTGGTGTTTAGTTTAAAGATTGAGAAAGAGAGAAAGTCAAGTCAAGTCCATTTCATTTGTACAGCCCCACAGTTACAGTCTCGGCACCTGTCACAGGCTGTATATTTATGACACCCTATCCCCCCAAACGGCAAGACTAAAACTCAACTCACTTAATTAACAAGAGAGAAAGATTGACAAGGAACACAGAGTGGGGGTTCCTTCCATCCAGGGAGGGTAGAAAGAAAGAAACAAACAAACAAACAAACAAATGAAAGAAAGTTATTAAAAGAAAATTACTGAAGAATTGAAGAAATAAGGAAAGAAACAAAGGAACTAAAGGGAAAAACACAATGAAGTACAGAAAGAAAGAAGGGAAGGAAATAAAAAAGAAGGAAAGCAGAGGAGAGAAGAGAAGGAGAGAAGACAAGGAGAGAAGACAAGGAGAGAAGACAAGG
Organism: Bathygadus melanobranchus; assembly: GCA_900302375.1. Lineage (NCBI taxonomy): Eukaryota > Metazoa > Chordata > Actinopteri > Gadiformes > Macrouridae > Bathygadus > Bathygadus melanobranchus. The sequence continues at coordinate 11,349 of OMKP01058500.1, read as the reverse complement.
AGGGCTGTCGGGGACGCAGAGCAAAAGGTGGACGGCAGAAGAAAGAAGAAGGAATGAAGAAGCGTGTTGGCGTGGAGACGGGCTGTGATTGACGCCGGGCAGGGTGGATGATTGATTAGAGTGAAGTACGGGTCTGATCGCCCTGACAATCCAGTGAGAGGCTGACACTTCCTCACAACGACAGGCCGACTCCATCTACTCACGGCCCCACCCCTCCGGAATGTCCACAACCTAATCTGAGAGGACAAACACACTCAAGGATTGTTCTATCCTTCCGGCTGGAGTTTCACTTCCTTCTTGCGCTTTTATTTTGTATGGAAAACAACATTTGCAACCTTGAATCCGGTACGTCGTTGTGCTCATGCGATATTTCATTGGCCTCACTGTGTCCTGATCGCTGCTCTTCTGCGCCATTTCAGCGTATCAGTGGCTCAGATACGTAAATCATTTATTTCAAGTCAATATACAGGAATGAGTTGAATGAATTTGCCACTGATGATGACAACGACAGATTGATTAAAAACCGAGCAAACACTGGCTGTTGTTGTTGTCAGGCCTGGAGCCAAATAATTGATTTGAGTAATCAAATTGTACACCCAAAGTCATCTGAAATTGTGACGAAGTGCGTTGGTATTCCGATGAGTGACCTACGGTGTTGGGTTACGCTGTCACTGAGGGCCCCGAAAGAAATCAGCGCTTTCTGCGAGTTATCAGCACTGAATCCGCAGCAAGCCGGTCCATCTGGCTGCGACGCCGATGAGTCGGAAGCCATCGCTGACAATAAGCGTTACGGCCGTTAAACTGGGACTTGACTGATAGCGTATTTGCTGGAGATGGGTGTTGGGTAGATAAGGATATTTAGCGGTTTAAATGATTGCCTGTTTCATAACCAAATGAGTCATTTACATAAACAGAAGATAAAATGCTTTTAATATTGCGGAGAGTAATTACACACGTTGTTGTTTCACAAGTAACCGTCTCACACGCTAAACAGATTCATAAAATATTCAAGACTCGAGTTTAGGTAATTGATATTTTGGTTTGCCGTTCTACGGCTCTCAAAGATATCGCAGATTAAAGCAGCATGGTTTCTGTAGATATTTAAACGTCAATAGTCAATAATTAGTTTTATTATGAAATGTACAGGCAAGGTTGAGGACACCTTTACGGTACGGTATTAAAAAAAAACATTATTAACAATATTAACTTGGGCATAATTTGGGGGAAACCTTTTTTAACCGCCCTTGTTATACAACATATCTGACAAATTGTGTTGCTACATTCTGTAGTTTACAGACTACATCAGAACAGTTTTGGGTAAGCACATCACCCAAAACGTCAACTATAGTCTTGTAGATCGTTTTTCATCCTGTGGTGCAGTCAAAATGTACGGTTTCATATTTCTGTGAGGCGTTAACAGATATATTCTATATATTCTATATATTTTCCCCATCGGAGACGTATGGGCCCAATAGTAGAAATCGTAGTAGTACATCAGTCAGTACCGTAAACAACTCAGTACTGTGACCCAGTCAGCACAGTAAGACTCTGTCTCATTAAGGTCAGTACCGTGACCCAGTCAGTACATTGAAAAGACTGCTTTGTTAAGGTCAATTCCGGAACACAGCCAGTACAGTAAGACTCTGTTTCATTAAGGTCAGTACCATGACGCAGTAAGTACTACCCCCCCACACACAGACACACACACTCATTAATACATAGCAGCTCTTGTATGAGAAAAATGAGGAAAAAAAACACATTAAATACCTTTCACCGTTTCTATTTTCCAGATGATTTGCGGTGGAATATTAAAGTTTTCCCCTTCAGCCTGAGGAAAGTTATGTCAGGAAACTTTGGGGGGAAACTTCTTCTCACTGTGTGTAGCCTCATTAACAAATTCTCAATGGCAGCAGCACACAGGCAGAAACAGGCATATGTGTGTGTGTGTGTGTACACATATGTGTCTAAGTAAATGGATTGGATTGCATTTTTTTAATATAGCGCTTTTATCCAAAGTGCTTTACATCGCGTCAGATTCATCCATTCATACACCAACAGTGGTGTCAACCATGCAAGTCAACAACCAGCTCGTCGGGAGCAGTTAGGGTCAGGTGTCTTGCTCAGGGACACCTCAACGCATTAGCTAGGGGATCGAACCAGCAACCTTCCGGTTGCCGGACAACCGCTCTACCTCCTGAGCTACTGCCGCCCATGTTGGTTGGTACTTAAGTTGAGTTCTAGGAAGGAGGAGGGACGTGTTATCTCCATGGTAACGACCCATGGCAACTTTGTCATACTGTTTTTTAAGCTAGCAGCATTGTTGCGTATGAGCCTTAGAATGAGCGATGTTGTAGTATATGAAATGCACCACCCACCGTGGCCTCATACTATATTGTGTCCCAGAATCCTAAACCCTCTCTCAGGCGCGGACATCAAACGCAACCGCTGCCCAGAACGGGCGCCACACGTCCACACACACCTCGCCACCGGTGTCCCTTCGTTGTGAAATTGTATCCGAAAAGGCACTTGGACGTCACAAATAGAATGCCACCTGCGTTCGGGAGAGAGAGAGAGAGAGAGAGAGAGAGAGAGAGATGAGAAGAGAGGCCGATACAAGAGAAAGAGGTGATAGTAAACTGGTTTCATGACCTTGTTATCTGACTCCACCATCAACCCCGTCGAATTAGACTCCTCTGCGCCGGAAGTTCGATTAGTAAGGTACACACTCCAGCCGCCATCTTTATTTCTTAGTATTGCAACAGTCAATTAAAAATATGACTGAGGAGTTCTTTTTGACAACTGACATCAGTTTGGGTGAAGATGATCAATTAAAAAAAGTGTAAGGGATAAGCTTCCACTGGTTTTCTCGAGATGATAAATGTTAAATTAGTGTTACAACAAGAGGAACCCAAGCAGGCGTTGGTGCTTGAATGACATCATCGATGATGTATTCTTGGTGAGACACGAGATGAAAGAGTTTGCTAAACAACAAAATATAAAATATAATCCAACAAAATATATTCCAATGTGAACATGATGATGTGTTGAACACATTTGGGAAATGTTTCTTGAATTACAGCCAACTGTGTGTGCTGATAAAACACGTGTTAGCATGTACATGCACACGCGTCCCTCTACTTCGCCACCCTGTCGAGTAGAAAGCCACTCTGCAGGAGGCAGAGAGACAGCATTTCTTTTCTGGTACGAATGCTTTAATAAATACTGAACAGGCCGTTTAACATCTTTCAACCATGACTGGATTCACTGAGTTCCCCATTATGTCTTCATGAAGCTAAATCATGTGTGTGTGTGTGTGTATGCGCGTGTGTGTGCACGCTTTGGCTGTGTATTAATATTATTGAAATGCCACTCTGTACATTCACCATGAGAGGTGTGTGTGTGATCTAAAGCCACCAGTCTTGGGAGGATGGCCATGAATCATAGTAACACAGCTGACAACAACTGCCGTCTTCCAACACCTTGCCTTAAAGTACACCCATTATACTATATGGGCATTATCATAATGTTCCCGTTTGCCGTAGTTTTCTGTGTGAGTGTGCGCGCATGTACGAGCGCGCATGCACGTGTGAGTGTTTAAGGTGCATGCAGGCTTGGAACACAACATTATTCGCTGTCTGTGGCTGCAGATTCACTAAATCTCTCTGTGTCTGTGTGTCTCTTGGTCCGTCTGCCTGCACCACCCCGCCCCCCCCTTGTCTGTCTGTCTGTCTGTCTGCCTGTGCGCTCGCCTCAGTGTATGATTTTCTAGAGAATTAATGTTGTACCACCAATAGGTTCCTACCCTGGAATGAACACTTAATCTAGGCGCTATGTAGAACCATGGTGTGAGGTTGGCTGCCAAACTACAAAGAAATTAGCTTAACTTGGATGCTATCCATCTCATAGAACAAACATAGACTCACTCGCTCATGACAAACTCATATAACTCATATAACTCTATTAAACCAGTTATTGCTAAATTGTGTGTTGTGTTAGTATTGTGTGAGTATTATATGAGTGGTGTTAGTGTAGTGTGAATATTGTGTGTTAGCATCAGGGGCTGGTTTAAAATGTCATCAAAGCAGGCAAAGCTAAAGAATAAAACCCAAACACCCAATAGCCGATACGGTTGGCGGGCAGAAGTCGGGGGAAACGGTGGACATTTGAAATATTTAGAGGTGACATTTGAGACGCTTACAGTGACCCACTGGGGCAGAAGAGTGAAATGTGCTCTCTGTCGGGAGACACACTGGCATGAGATGGGGGCCATGGATCCAGCCAATCACAATCACCCGCATGAGTGGCTTGGAGGGGAAGCTGTCACCCTGACACCTGTACGTCTTACAGGAGGAAGAGGCAGGTGGATGTCACTCAGATGGCTGAATGCTCTGAGAGGTAGTGATCCCACCTCCTGGGACTGTATCTTCATCACTTTGGCCAAACGCCTAAGATGGAGAACTTCTTTAAGACAATGTGAAAAGCCATTCAATAGCGGCTAGGGTGGTCGACTCCCTGACTAAATATTCTGGGTTCGATTTCCAGTGTCTGCTGTCTATCTGAATACACACTTTGGCACAAGACTCACCGATAAGCTTGAATGTTTCTTTGAGCCAACAGGAAATGCCAATGCAAAAATTGTTGCTTCTGCAAACATGATGTATTAGGGCGGGACATTTGAGAGATGTGCTTTGCCCGTGCAGGATTTGACTGGTGATAGTTTGTGTTTTTATTGCGTCCACTCAAACCATCAAAAGATTAACTTTTTTTTGGCACACTTGAATTTCTATTTCTCTAGGAGAAACTGTGAGGGAACGTGGAGTTTGAAAGTTTGCAGTGCTGTGTAAACAAGCCGTACAGAACCAAGAGAGAGTCACTTAATCAGCGTGTGCCTTCGTATTTTAGTGAAAGAACAAACCTTGAGTCTGAATCCACTCATCGCCCTTCTCTGTAAAAGGAGCTCTGTGTTCCAAACAAACTTTCAGGCCAATCTAGGCATTATTTTGACTTCAGTAAAACAACCAAAAACTTGCATGAACAAATCCATGGCGGAGTCTAGACAGCTCTCAGCAACTCTTTTTAAAGCAGACTAAGTAGACTGCAATCCCATGGCTGTGCTTTTTCATTAAAAAAAACCTGACAGAGACCCTGAACAGACTCTACGGTTTCACTTTTAGTCAGTAATATAATATATGTTGGAATTGGCCAAAATCTGCCACTCATGATGATGCTAGAAAAAAGCTTGGTAGGTCATTCAAAGGGCTGTTACCTTTTCTTGTTCCCTCATAACATATATATGAGCATTCATATCAGCAACCATAGGAAAAAATATAGATGGGTGGTTTGTCAGAGTTTTACCAGAGAGGTAGTTTACCAGAGGTAGTTTATCAGAGTGGTAGTTTACCAGAGAGGTAGTTTACCAGAGAGGTAGTTTACCAGAGAGGTAGTTTACCAGAGAGGTAGTTTATCAGAGTGGTGGTTTAGCGGCAAGGTAGTTTACCAAAAAGGTATTTTACAAGAATGGTATTTTAACAGAAATGTATTTTGCCAGAGAGGAAATTTACTAGAGGTAATTTACCAGAGAAGTAGCTTACCTTATATTCCGGCTGCACCTTAGAGAGACATGTAGTTCACATATGTGTATAATCTTGTGTTTTTGTGTTTTGTTCTATGTACACGGGAAATCCACCACACCACAGGAAGCTAGGCGGTTCATCTCATGGGGTTATCGTTCAATACATTTCCCACACATATTCGTATGATTTACATATTCATATTATTGTAATACCTGGACACCATGATTGGCTGTCCAATTAATTCCAGCAGGAAACCCTCGGCACCACCTGCATCGAGGGAGCACAGGGAACGCATAGAAACATGCAAATGTCTCTGCAGCGGGGGATGTGCTTCTGTAAGAGGAATCACAGTAGGAACACAGCAGGGTAGACTTGTATAGGATATAATACAAAGAATTAGCATACCACAGTAATAGCATGTTAATATGTTCCATCGAATACTGATGTAAGCACAAAAAAATGCATTTTGTCTTTCGTCAAAAAGTCCATGCCCTGTGGTAATCCTTATTTCCATCCTATTTCAATCCATCCTTATTTAGGGGGTAGGAATATGCAAAACTCTGCAATGTAATTGGAGGGCGGTGCTCCTAATGTGATTGGTACTCAGGGATTTGGTGTTTTCAATGTGATTGGTGCTGATGTGCCACACACACACCCTGCACGAAAGTGTGTGTGGGGGCAAATGGACCCAAATGCACGACACAAAGACAATAAGCAGTGGATTGGCAATGGGCAGGGTAGTCAGGAATCCAGGACCCTTCTTCTGGTCCATACCCCTTCCAGTCCACTAGATATTGAAAACCCCTGCCCCAATGGCGCACGTCCAGCAACCTCCGGACCGTATAGGTGATCATCAATAATAAAAGAGGAGGAGAAGGTGCTGGGGGACACAGATGGCACACATGGACAGAACAGCCCACCAGAACCACTTTAGTTGTTTTCGGTTGACTGGGGCGGGCCAATCAGCCAAAGTGGTTACCTTCACTGGGTCCATCATCACCTGCTCCTGGCCAATAACGTACCCCAGGAAGGAGAAAGAGGAGATGTAAAAGTCACACTTGTGTATGTAGAGTTTATTCTCTAGGAAAGAATAAACTTTGGAGAACCTGGCAAACTTGTTGCTATCAACACAAACTAAAACAAAAGGCATGTAAAGAAGAACATCGTTAACTAACGCTTGAAAAACGGCTGGAGCATGGATGAGGCCAGAAGGCATAACTAGATACTCCAAATGACCTAAGGGGGTGTTGAAAGCGGCAGGGGTAGGGGCAGATAGGAGACAATTCGAATGGCAATGCGGGCTCAAGGAGGTGATTGATCCACCCCTCCAATCAATCTGGGGGTTATGTGTTTGGAGCCAGGGGTACCTTAGTATTAGGGGGGTAGATGGACAGTTAATGATGTGCAGTGACATGGTCTCGTAGTGATTACCCGACAGACGAAGATTTAGAGGAACCGTCCTACGCTCAATACGAGCCAGCAGCTTCCCATCTAATACCTTTACCTTGATAGGGGAGTCAAGCGAGTCTGTGTCGATGCCCAACTGTTGTACAACCTCCTGGTCGATGAAGCTCTCATTGGCTACAGTCTAGTCGGAAGAAAGACGAGTACGAACTACCTGCTCGGGCTCGTGCTCACAAAGCCTGTTGTCTACACAGATAGTGAGGGCAAACAGTTTGTCGAGGTCAGGGGGTTCACTGTGGGACATCAGTTCATCCTTGACGGTGTCGTGGAGAGCTTTCTGGAACGCCGCCGGCAAAGCTTTATCATCCCAGGAGTCGTCTCACTGCGTCCTGGCCGCTTACTGGATGATCAAATACCTTACACATCCCGTGTGAAATCTCGGTAGGAGAAACAGAAAGCCGCTTGGCACTCCCACACAGTGGACGCCCAGGTGAGAGCGGTTCCCCTCAATGACCCGATCAGATAGGCTATGCTGGAGCGGTCAGTGGAATAGGCCTGTGGCTGTAGCTCAAACACTAAGGAACATTGCACCAGAAAGTCTCCACAGGATCCCAAGTCGCCATCATAGCGCTCGGGACCTGGAACGAAGGGCTGACGGGAGATGGGAGGTGAGCTTGGGGCCGGGGTAGGAGCTGGGACAGCCGGGGGAGTCGGTGGAAACTGTAGTGCACTGAGGGCTGATGAGATGTTCCATAGGCTTTCCACAATCTCCTGCAGGGCTTGGTCGTGATGTCCCAGGAGGGTTCCTTGCCGAAGAACGACTTGACTCGGTGTCGGCTGGGGCCATGATCTGGTCAAATCGCACTGTTAAGAGTTGGGGCAAGTGGACCCAAATGCACGACACAAAGACAGTGGCTGACAGGGAATCAGGAACAGGATTTATTCCAGAAGAGTAGTCAAAACGGGGTAATCAGGCAGGGGGAATCAGCAACGAGCAGGGTAATCAGACAGGCGGGGGTTCGGCAACAGGCAGGGTAGTCAGACAGGCAGGGTAGTCAGGCAGGCGATAGTCGATAACGGGCAGGCATTCCGACAGATGGGTAATGACCTAGACACAGGAAACAGGGGAGGTACGAGGACACACGAGGGAAACACAGAACACGGAGAACTTTGAGATTAACTTGGAGCATCGGAAAGGTGGCTACCGCAAAGTGAAGACAATGATCTGGCGATGAGCTGCTGGAAAACCAGGGTTTATATACTGCAGGCTGCTGAATACATTGATGGCAGACGTGTACACAGAAAGATGAATGGATGATGTAATCAGGAACCGGCAACTGGAAACCATGCCCACCACACATCCACACATAGACAGACACAAACAGAGAGAGAGAGAGACAGTGCGGCCCGCCAGTAGGAGGCAGAAGTGGACGGTGTGACAGTTACAGTGTTGCACGGATTCGCAGTTAAATCTAATTGGGGATTTTGCCTGCAGAAGGATTTCCAGAACACAAGCAAACACGGTGATGGGTGAGCCCGCCCACCACTTGACCGGATTTGCTCGCTCAACACATTTGCCAGTGTGGGCGTTAATAAAATTAGTTTCATATTGGCTAGTTCTGCACGCTGCATTTGTGAGCCAATACTCTGAGCCAACAAAACACATAATGTATTGCAGATATATTACCTAGATGGGCGGCCAGAATTGACCAAATAAAACAAAAAGAATGCCATGTGCACTTTATTGGAAGGCAGTACAGCAGGAGCATCATATAGAGTAAATGCATCAACCTGATTCAACGTTATTCAAGTGACATGTCTTTATCTTCGGTTATATTCTACTGCAGCTACTCTTCCAAGTGTAACCGCGCCCATGTAGGACACACCCTGCTTTGACCACTTGACTGAAAAGTGTATTATCATGAGACGTATGTATATTATGGATATTACTAAATCGTGAAGATTCTATGCGTATTAAGGATACCACTGAATTGTGATGAACATATGTGAGGATGAGGATATTTGCTATTTAGCAGATGCTTTTATCAAAACAAAAGTGAATTTTATATGAGCTTCGATGCTTGTCATTAATGAGTAGGTAGGGGTTAGGTCATCGTGCTCATCCTGCAGGTAGACTGCAGACATTGAGGATATGAACCCAGAACCCTGAGTCAAACACCCTAACGACTAGATTACCCTGCCCACCTAGGGTATTACAACGAAATGACCCTCAATTTTGGCCTTTCTCTCCCTGTGTGGCCTGACGTCCCTTTTCCATTAAAAAAGCTACTAGCTGTTGCAGAAACCGGGCAAAATTTTATTTTGAAAGAAAGGGAGCCACAGGGGTGTTTAAAAACACAATGCAAGAACCATCATGCTGGGAGGCCAAGGTAAATGGGCTGCTTTCATGTACAAGTGTTCCAGGCAATCAAAGGGTTTTACATTTTCAGCCTCACATAAATGCCCTGCGAGACGGCAAGCAGCTAGTTGGGAGCAGTTAGCAGGTTCTGTGGCATCTGGCTGACACCGCGACAGCATCTGGGGGTCCACCAGACAACAAGGCAACATTTTGTTGCTCTCCCTTTTGAAGCGTCTGCGTGTGAATTCTATATCTGTTTCCTGTGAGCCCACGGTCTTAACCATGCTGTGATGTCGTACATGTGTCATACGCTGGCTTAATCATGTATGATGCCATTCACTTTATTTGTCACGTCTAATTGCCAGCAACCGCAGGCTTACCTGTTGGCTGTTGTGTGTACAATACGGAGGAATACCAGATGCATACACACAAGGCCTTAAAACGCATTTATTTACATCTCTCACACCCATCATGGCTGTTATAAATATGTCCATTAAGCCCAATCATCTCTATTGTAATGCTCACATTAACCCTTTGCATTAACCTCCACCCACCCCAGGGTCAGCCCCAACCTGGTGCCAGCGCTCTTCATCTCTCTCTGTGGATACGGTGGATCATTGCCAACAAATCACTTGAACGCAGCCTTCCTCGGAGTGCCCTGGATAACAACTAGTCCTATATGCAAACGTAGGCTACGCTACCATATGATATGCTAATGTACGATCCGCTGACTGTACACTGTACGCTGGCCTGCATATGCACAGCGTATACATAGCCAAATGGCACACACACACGCGCACATGGAGAGGGCAAGATAGCCAGCAGGGGGGTGGGAGGAGAGACAACACACTCTCCTTACCATTGTACATAGGTGATGGGCTGCATGTCGATGCCCAGACATCCCTCATTATTGATAACTGAAATACATATTCATAGGACCGTGTGTGTTTGAAACCCTAACCCTAACCCTATATTAAGTTAGCTAGGCAGCTATGGAAAAAGAGATGAGACATGAAAAACACTATAAATGTGTACATTTCTTTGGTACGTTATGCTGTATTTTTCATTCCTTCGCTGGTCTTTTTATTGGGTTGTTTCGTCGTTTATTTCCGAGGCTCTGTGAATGAAATGAGCCACATTACTGTGCTGATTGACTGCTATTTCTAAACCCTGGTAATGGTTCCCCCAAAACGCTCTCACATCGATTAATGACTAGCCCCTCTGGTGGCATAGGCAGGCAGACAGACAGGCAGGCAGACAGACAGACAGTCAGACTGATTTGGGTGATCCTGGTGCTGTGAAGCAGCATGTTATACATCCCGGCACATGGTAATGTCCCTCCATCCCATAATAACTGGTCATTTTCTAACGGAGGAGCCTTTGAAGGAAGGTAATGACTCCTAATGTGGCCTGTAATTGAGGTCAGACTGAGATTCCGACATAAACGCTTTGTCACAGCCTGAACAGCTCCGTGTCACGGCTGATTAATAATAGGTGGTGGCAATTTAGAGAAGCTAATTCTTAGCATTGATACAGATTGAAGATATGATCTGTTTGGGGCTCTGAGTCAGTAGATAAGATCGTGTGCCGTAAGGTAATAGGGGCAGTCCATCTGCAACAGTAAACTGACAAAATATTTCAATATTTTGAATGGAGGCGCTTTTTTCCATAGTGCCTATGCTATGAAGACAGGGAAGAGAGATTGCAAATTAGGTCTGTGTGTGTGTGTGTGTGCGCGCATTCGTGCGTGTGTGTGTGTGCGCGCACAGTAAGGGTAGCTTGTTAAAAGGTATGAAAAAGAGAGGAACAGGAGACAGAGCGAGGTGAAGAGAGAGAGAGAGATAAAGAGAGAGAGAGATAGAGAGAGGGAGGTAAAGAGAGAGACAGAGATAGAGAGCATGGAGGAGAGAGAGAGAAAAGGGAGTGAGACAGTGAGAGAGTGAGAGAGAGAGAGAGAGAGAGAGAGAGTGAGAGAGAGGGAGAGAGAGAGAGAGAGAGAGAGAGAGAGAGAGC
>OMKP01058469.1:0-10807 GCA_900302375.1 Bathygadus melanobranchus | reverse complement strand
CCAAGTGGAGGAGTTTAAGTATCTCGGGGTCTTGTTCACGAGTGAGGGAAGGATGGAGCGGGAGATCGACAGGCGGATCGGTGCGGCGTCAGCAGTGATGCGGACTCTGCACCGGTCCGTCGTGGTGAAGAAGGAGCTGAGCCGAAAGGCAAAGCTCTCGATTTACCGGTCGATCTACGTTCCTACCCTCACCTATGGTCACGAGCTTTGGGTAGTGACCGAAAGAACTAGATCGCGGATACAAGCGGCCGAAATGAGTTTCCTCCGCAGGGTGTCCGGGCTCAGCCTTAGAGATAGGGTGAGGCCGGGCCGCTGCTCCTCCGCGTCGAGAGGGGCCAGATGAGGTGGCTCGGGCATCTGGTTAGGATGCCTCCTGGACGCCTACCTCGGGAGGTGTTCCGGGCACGTCCCACCGGGAGGAGGCCCCGGGGAAGACCCAGGACACGCTGGAGGGACTATGTCTCTCGGCTGGCCTGGGAACGCCTCGGGATCCCCCCGGAGGAGCTGGACGAAGTAGCTGGGGAGAGGGAAGTCTGGGCTGCCCTGCTCAAGCTGCTGCCCCCGCGACCCGACCCCTCGGAATAGCGGGAGATAATGGATGGATGGATGGATGAATGCATCAATAATTATAATCCAATAATATAATAGACATTATTATGAAATGGGCCATTCTGCATTATGAGTACTTTTACTTTTGGTACTAATACTTTTGTATTTTTATTTAAGTAATATTTTCATTGCAGGACTTTTACTTGTAACAGAGTATTTCTATAGCGTGTTATTACTACTATTACTTAAAGTGGAAGCAGTCAACTTTTCAAATTACGAAGACAATCCACTGTTGCAAACACAATCGATCCCTAGCAACTACCAACAAGAAAGGACGTATATTGGTTTCCAAATTTCCCTGAAGAATGTACACCGAAGTGAAACATAATTTTATGTTGAATTTGGGAAGTTTTGGAAATCATAACGATATGCATTGCATAGTAGTTTAGCAATCTTTACCTGGAGACATCTTGAAATATCTGTCTGCTTGTCAACTTTCACCGCAAGAAAACATGTTCTTTGCTTAGATTATCAAACGCATTAGTAACTGGGTGGGTGACGCACTTCCTGTAACGTACATCGATTTTCCATGAAAAATCATGCTCAAGCACATCATAGTGAAATAGAGGCTTATAGAGAACCAAACTTAACATAGATGGTGTCATTATACTATAGCCATTACACTGTGCAATCAGCATTTACTTCTTAATTATAAGTTAAAGCAAAGTTGAAGCTACAGCCACTTTAAGTAAAAGATCTGGGAACTCAAGATACCTTGGTTCGATTCCTGGCTTGCATGGTCTTTGTGGATTTGTCATATTACCCCAATATATATTTGTAGATTTGATCCCACCTCTTCAGGTTTAGGCCAATTAGAGACCTTTAGCTGCAAGGTGTGTGTAAATCCTGTGATTGGTGTACCATTTAATATGTCTACTCCCCTGGCACTTACTGTACTGGTATTACATGTATTGAAAGACCAAAGGCACCTCACTGAAATCCTTTCTTTCTTTGCGAAGGTTACACTGCGTTCAGTGGCGTCGATTTTGAAGGGACGTTTCACGTGAACACTGTGACAGATGACGACTATGCAGGGTTCATCTTCGGCTACCAGGACAGCTCCAGCTTCTACGTGGTGATGTGGAAGCAGGTGGAGCAGATCTACTGGCAGGCAAACCCTTTCCGGGCTGTGGCCGAGCCAGGCATTCAGTTAAAGGTTGGTTTGGAGGCTTCACTCTTTCAATTGCTATTTTTTTCTTTCCAAGGACATCACTAAAATGTCTGCAGAATAGGAAAACATGTAAAAGGACAATTGTTAGATTTTTGGTGCACACATTCATTTGTAATGAAAACTTAGAAGAATCACCCTTAGCGACATTTTAGAGATACCTGTATGGCAGTTGAGAAAGTGCTTTAAGAAATAGGAAATATACTTGTTGGCAGTTAATACATACATTCCATTGAGAAATTCAATACATGCCTTGTAGGTAAGTAGGGGTAGGGTTAGGATTAGGGCAGTGCCGCTGGCCCTACTGGCCACCATTAGACCAATGTGGTTTTTTCTTTTTAAATAATTCCCAATATTCAAGAGGGTCGACATGTACAATAACCCTTTGACCTTTTGACCAGGCCGTCAAGTCGATCACGGGACCGGGGGAGAACCTGAGGAACTCTCTGTGGCACACAGGAGACACCTCGGACCAGGTGAAGCTGTTGTGGAAAGATGCTCGCAACGTGGGCTGGAAGGATAAGACCTCGTACCGCTGGTTCCTCCAGCACCGGCCTGCTGACGGATACATCAGGTATGGCAGAACCTCTCCAAGAACATCTTTCTCCTTGATGGAGCATGGAACAGTAACCTGTTTCAGAATGACCCTCCTGCCGTTCTGAAAGATACAATCTCGTATGGTTGGCAATAGGCTTTTTAAAAATGTTTGAGATGTGAGGAAATCCATAATAACCTGCAATTGTTGTCAAGTCTACAACAAGGATAAGCAGACCCTTTTTTTTGAATCCCCAAAATGAGATCCATGATCATGTACCTGAACATTAATGATCAGGTAGGGGATTAGGTAACAAGGAGTTATGCAGGTACATTGGGGTTCAAACCCAGAACCTTTCCACTGAGAGTCACTACTACACTATCCTGCCCTGTCCATACTCTGGATAAGGTGGATGGATAGATGGATGGAACAGTCAGGTCTTCTGGATGATAACCATTATCTATCAATCCTTAATTACTGTATCTGTTTGTGAGTCTGCCAATACAATCCACTCCATGTTTGGAACAGGGTGCGTTTCTTTGAGGGAACACAGATGGTTGCAGACACGGGTATCATAATCGACACGACCATGAGAGGGGGGCGGCTGGGGGTCTTCTGCTTCTCCCAGGAGAACATCATCTGGGCCAACCTCCGATACCGCTGCAACGGTACGTACTTAGAGAAGAAGAGTAGTAGTAGTAGTAGTAGTAGTAGTAGGCGATAACATTAGAAAGTATGAAACAAGACATGAAGAACTAACTCCATGGACTGCATTGATTTGGTTTTGTTGTAATGGTCATTTGGATATATTGGATTAAATAATTGAAAGTAACATCACAAATTTTGAACCAATTGGAGCCGATCGGAATCTGCAATGACACACGTTCTCACCGGAAATTCACTACCAATGAAACATAAGAATGTGTTAATCTAATTTGATACTAAAGTATAACCTTGCTTTTGTTTGGTTTTGACTGCCTCCAGATACACTTCCTGAGGACTTTGAATCATACAGAGGCCAGCAGGTTCAGCTGGTTTCCTAGGCAACAGCAGGACAGAGATGGAGGCCAGGGAATTCTGGGAACCTAATTTCACCAAAAAAAGAGAATTCCAAAGATTAAATGTCTTTAGAATTTCTAAATGAATGAATGAATAAGTACATTGTGGATGGAGAATAATAATTGTGAATTGAGTTGTTTATTTTGACATTGATGCAAGTCTATGCTAGTGTTTAACTTTTTACGTTCCTCTTTTTTAAGTCTTGAGTGATATTGCCAAAAATGAATAGAAATGTCCATCTCACACCGTTAGCTTATCCTTTTCAGATGAAATTGATATTTGGAAGATATAAGAGTTGCCGACAAACAATAAATAATGTTTTTGGTAATATTTGTGTATTTATTTGGTGATTTACACTCTGAGGGTGCATTGAGTATTGTGTGACCCAAATCTATGCATACATTTGAATATTTAAAAATACTGCAAAGCATTTTATAATTTAGCTGTAGATGCACATAATAAAGTGAAAAGCAAAAAAGTGTCAACACTTTTGCTTCTTAATATATCGGGTTTTGAATTGTATTTAAAGATCTAGATTGCAATATATTGCTAAATAATTATAATTAAGTCATTGTGCATTTCCAACACACTTATGTAAAATGACATTGGACATTTTTAATCGGTATATTCTGCCAAACGAGTACGTACAGAGAAAAAGTCTGTTGTCCACATTCAATTTTGTTGACATTTTCTTTTATATAATAAACAAACGGTTCACATGAGATTCACACGGCAACAAATAAATACTACAGAACTTGTACTAGGACGAACTGGACAACAGTGATATGCTAGCCGCACTAGAAGCTTAAATTTCGACTTTAAAACAGAACTGGTTTGCCTGGGCCATATACATGTTTCAATGGATTGCAGACATTTAGAAAAAATCTTTGTCATTAAAGGGACATCCAGATTTCAAACCCTTGAAACGACAAGCTGCACAACATAAAAACTCACAAATAACTTCCCATTACCAAAGATTAGGAACAGACCGTATGTATTTTTTTTTTAAGTATGCCACTTTAAAACAACGTGGTGTGTCCTGGGACAAACATCCTTCATATCCTTTTCAATTTCAACATAATTTGATCATGACATGTTTAAAAACCAAGATCTTGTGTTGAGAAAAGAAAAACACAGTTCAGTCGTCAGAAACTACAGTGAAACTACAGTGAAAAAAATTATACTCTCTTATAGTCCAACCGGACCTACTAGACCTTTACATGACCCATCCCTTCGATGCATTTCAACAGCAGAGCTAAACTGAATAATTGATTGTGAACAGCATACAATTTGTGACTACTTCCTTTACAGTACTCTGGAGTGGCAGTTTCTAGTTTTTCTGATGAGGCTTTAATCTTTGCGAGACTAAGACTTATCGCAGAGCAACAATCACTTCCTGGGTGAATGTCAACAGTCTAGTCAACCTGGGCTGGATTCCGATTCTTTTCCCTAATGCTCAAGCTCAGGCTTGATCACTCGAGCAGCAGTATCGCGATGAAGGAGCATGTGGAGCAATGTGGAATTGGCACCAAGTAGGACCGCTGAGCTGCTTCGTCATTAAATGCAATGTCAAATGTAAATGATATGACCAATCACAACCGTCAGACACCAAAGCCATTCACATTCGCTATACACCGATCAGTCACAACATTAAAATCAGCCAAAATTTGTATAGGTCCCCCTTGTGCCGCCAAAACAGCTCTGACCCGTCGAGGCATAGACTTCACAAGACCTCTGAAATAGTCCTGTGGTATCTGGCACCAAGATGTTAGCAGCAGATCCTGTCCTGTAAGTTGCGAGCTGGGGCCTCCATGGATCGGACTTGTTCCAGCACATCCCACAGATGTTCGAGAAGATTGAGAAGCTACCCTAGGTAGGTGGTACGTGTCAAAGTAAGATCCACATGAATACCAGCACCCAAGGTTTCCGAGCAGAACATTGCCCAGAGCATCACATTGCCTCTGCCGGTTTGCCTCTTCCCATAACGCATCCTGGTGTCATCTCTTCCCCAGGTAAACGACACACACGCAACCCGGCCATCCACATGAAGTAAAAGAAAACGTGATTCATCAGACCAGGCCACCTTCTTCCACTGCTCCATGGTCCAGTTCTGATGCTCACGTACCCATTGTAGGTGCTTTTGGTGGCGCACAGAGATCAGCATGGGCACTCTGACCGGTCTGCAGCCCCATACGCAGCAAGCTGCGATGCACTGTGTGTTCTGAGATCTTTCTATCATAGCCAGCATTCACTTTTCAGCCTTCGCTCCCTACATGCATTGGGCGCCCATAACCCTGTCGCCGGTTGTCCTTTCTTGGACCACTTTTGGGAGGTACTAAGTCACTGCAAGACCTGCCGTTTTGGAGATGCTCTGACCCAGTTGTCTAGCCATCACAATTTGGACCTTTTTAAAGTCGCTCCTTACGTTTGCCCATTTCTCCTGCTTCCAACACATCAACTTCAAGAACTGACTGTTCACTTGCTGCCTAATATATCCCACACCTTGACAGGTGCCATTGTAACAAGATAATCAATGTTACTCACTTCACCTGTCAGTGGTTTTAATGTTGTGGCTGATCGGTCGGTGTATGTGGCCATACAGCAGTATGATATGTAAATGTATGATGACATCGTCAAACAATTGCCAAAACACTTCCTATTAGGATAGCTTGATATATCCTCAGTCCCGAAACCGATTCAGTGGCGACATGTGCTTCTTGGCAAGGATTCGACAACTAGAACAGCGGGTACAAAGAAAGGAAACCACGTGGAGATTTAGCAGGAAACTCGGGACGAATCTTGCAATCGGAATCAAGCCCTGGATCAAATTCAAGGGGAGCAAGCTTATGGGAACATGGCTGCCAGGCTTAAGTACATTCGGACTGCATCTTTGTTCCAACTGTGTTCACAGGAGAGCAAGCTGCACTGGAAAAAGCCCTTTCTAGTTTTGCATCTCCCGTACGGACTCAAAAAACAAAATGACAAAAAACAAACCAAGACAAGCCCAAAGAATAAACAGTTTAAAGAAGAAAATAGAGGATACATTTTCTTTTTTTTCCCTTGAACAAGAAAGTTCCTGCCGGAGAGTACATCCGGTGTCAGACAGCATTCACATAGGGCAAAAACAGTCCCTGTTGCAAAAACAGGACAGTCACAAATAAAGTGCGAAGCAACGAGCGGACTTAACTTTGCACAACCAAAAAACAGAATTACAGCGTATAACCCAGTCTGAATTCTGAACAACAAACAAAAAGCAACAATGCCTCGAAGGGTAGTGACTCATAAGAACTCTACCAGGGGGGAGCCACGTAGCACATTGATGATGCCATGCGTTAACTGTAAAACTTAGTGTTAACATACGTCTTAATGCAATCAATCAGTGCAAGTGTCCGCCTTTTAATCGAGGAAGGAATTGTGCTGAGGTTTAACAACGGGGTTGGGACTGAATGTGAAGAGATACTACGAGGGGAATAAATGTGGACAGTCAGAATGGTCAGACCAAAAAAAGAGGGGAAACAAGCATGGTCAAAACGTAGCTTCAAAACCATTGGATTGTTTAGCGCTAACGCTCCAAAAACCTAGGACGTTACCACACAAAATACATTCTTTTATATTTCCCCCCCAATCAAACGTGTATTAGCATTACGCCGAGACAAAGTTAACAGAGTCACGTAACAAGAAACTTGAGTTCATTGTTGCAAGGGAGCAACCAGCACATGCATCCGCGTTCGACAGGATCACAGCTAGCTATTATTATTATTTTTTAAAATCTTACACGGATCAACCTGCGCAGTAATAGGAAGGCCTTCGTACAGAGGTTCGGACTGTCAGTTGAGTGCATGCATTTTGTTTTTCGGTTTAGCGTATATACAACGGCGATCTGTGCTAACAGTTGTTCTCCGTAGTAACAGAGGAATCCAGAGCGAGAATTGAGCTAAACATGACAAATAATTAAAAAAAACATCATCTGTGTATATATATATATATATATATATGTATATATGTTTATATATTCTATATGATCATCTATATAATATGTTCTATATATTTGATTCAGCAACATTATAGTCTGATTCATAAACAAACAAAAAAAGAATCTCATTTGCATAGGAATTCCAATTGGTTAACGGCGACAAAACCCTTGTGATGGACACAAACCGAACAGAGACATGTAAACTTAATGTATTAGTAGCTACAGGAACGTAAAAACAACAAAAAAACTGGCTGAGTTTGAATTTGTGTTTGGCATGGGCTGGAAGGTCACTCCCAGAATGAACAGAAGAGACCGTACAGAAACCATGCAGCCCAGCACTACCCTTCAGATCCAAGAATAATCCCATCCAAAATACACTGTTTCATGTACATGTCAAACACAATATGTAAGAGAACAGTAGATTTGTACATTTTGCCAATTCATAATTGTAATAAGTGTAAACATTGGTCACTGATTAAAAAAAAAAGTATAAGAAAAATAAACAGTTTAGGACCTACTACTTTACCGAAAACAAGTTGTATTCATTTTGCAGTTTAGAGATCATAATTAAAAGTAGACACTGAAAGTGATAAAGTATCTGGCGAGTAGTGTTGATATTGGTAGAATATTTTAAATAGTTAAAAATAAACACTTTTCCCTGATAGCCTTCTTGGTTGCACCTAAACACATTTCATGTGCTAGGCCGAGCGTTTGTAATATTCTTAAAATGACATCTGCTTGCAGTATCTTTTTTAGATACATTTACCATAAAGAACCCATAAATATAATTACTCAGTCTTATGGGTTCTTTTTTAATACAAAATTTAAATTAATAGTTAAATGATTGATTAAAAAAAATGTTAAGCGCACCTGAACACTAAAAATCAAACCACTGCGACAGTGCCACCTCTGGTGAAACAGGGGTTATGACAACTCTAGTTTCCTTGCACCCAATTGGGCAAATAAGAAACTAAAACTCCAGTAACCTGTGCTTAGTGCAGTCCCTGTGGTTTGATTTTGAGGTTTGGTTAGTATTTAAACATTAAAATAAGCCACTTAAAAACAAACAGAACAGTAATACCCAAACGTTGTCGTGTAACAAAGGCTATTTTCAGATACCCCACCTAGAACGCTAGGTTAACCACTTTAACATCCGTTTAGTAAGAGCAATCTTGCCAAGGAGTGGAAAGCCTCCCCATATCTGCACTTCCAACTGAACACACTTAATTCCACTTAGAAAACCACTAATTTGGTTGTAAACTGTACCGGTAGAAAATACAGTACAATGATTTGTCAAACCTTGCACTACGTAACCACAAATATCACTGACCAAACGTCAAAGAGTTCCTTTCAAATACAAGAACACCGTTAAAGAGAAGGTAGGAAAATACATCGTCACACAAGACACTAAAAGTATAACAGTAGAACACTCCTGTAAGGCAAAATCAGGTGATTTCACAGTGACAACTTCAAAAGCTTACTTGTGTTCTGTTTAGTTTTTTTAAAAATAGTCTATTTCTTCGTACCTTGTAGTTTGGAATTAATTAACTTTTAATTGATTAATATCTTGCTTTCAAAGCTTGCTTTAATAAGCGAGCCAGCTGAATAGACGTAACTAATGAAGCTGTTTATGGGGTGAATTTGGAGTACATCATTTTTGTGGACTGGTGCGAAAAGCAGTTGTATTTTGATTTTGTAACATTTTTGCTGGGCTGTAACTGCAACATCAACAAAGTCCTACATCAAATAACGACACAGCAAATGCCTATTAGCAAGTATGGGGAGGTTTTGCATTCCTTAATCAAATCAATAGCTTATTAAACACAAATAATAAATAGACAACTTACACTGGTGCAATTTGTACACTACGCCTACAGCAGTAAGTATTTTGGCATCACAACAAAAAAATAGTCTTCAAAACAAATAAATAAGATAATAAATAAAAACACAAATCAACATATAGTGCATGAGAAAAATATTAACATTTGGTTGTCAAAAATAAAGCTTTTGTTTGCAAGATCGGAAGCTGCGTTGGCGACATGGGACTGTAGCATTGTGACCATCCTGTGGCGTCTTCTACCTTTTAAACTTATTTTTCTACTTCTTTTGACAACAGCATTTTGGACTTTGGCCTCATTTCAGCCACATCTGCTCTTCGGCAAACAATAATTTAAAAAAAAGAAAAGTAAAAACACATTTAAAAACAACAAAAACAACAAAAACTAAATCTAATGTGGGCAGTTGGAATATATCTGGCGTGAAATGAAAAAAGTAAAAAAAGAAAAAAAACAAGGCTAGCAAAAGCACCGGGCAACCAATCGCATTCAAAACCACGTCACGGCTGCGCCTGTTGCCGGGGGGCGTCCATTTGCTTCGCATCATTCTAAGGGATCGAGAAGGAGGAGGAGTCGGGGGTGTTGTTCGGAGTTCAGCTGATCCATGCAACAAGGGAGGGGGGTTTAGCCCCGTCTCCCTTCCTCACACTCCAATCAGTATGTTTTTGCTTCCCCCCCCCACCCCCCGACTCTGTCCTCAATTTTTTAAACTCCTTGTGGGTGTATGTTTTGCATCCCCGCCCCCCACACCATCTCACAATGCAACGTCATCACAGACGATCCATCCTGAAGGCGTCTTCGGTGGCGGGGTCGGTCAGGACCATGTCGGGGTCGTTGAGCATGTGCAGCCCGTCCAGGGTCAGCGGGTCGATCTTCAGCTCGTCCAATGGGAACTGGGAGTCGGCGTCGAAGCTGACGTCACCGACACCAGCCAGCGAGTTGGTCAGTTCCTTGGAGAGGCTGGGTGGAGACTCCCCTGTGACTGGTCGACATGGGAGGAGGGAGCAGGGCATCACACATTAATACACTGGAATATTTCACAAACTCATTTGCTCAAGCTTTGAATTGAGATGTTCTATCTCAATAGCACAGTTGAAATGTACTATATGATGCAACTTCTATGCACTACCATTAAAAGGTGCTTGCCATTGGTTATATTTGACGCGTTATTTACAAAATTTTACATATACATTTACATTTAGAGCATTTGGCAGACGCTTTTATCCAAAGCGACTTACAAAAAAGTAACACATTTGTCGAAAGAGGGAGACAACAATATATCACTGAAGGTAGAGTGCAATTAGAATAGAACAAGTTACAAGCATTCCTGGTTGCCAGGTCAATAGAGCAAGTTTACAAACTTACAGTTGCTAGGTTGGCTCCTTACTGTACAACAGCAGGTAGCCAGGATAAGATGCTACACAAGCTAAGTTATATTTCAAGTGCCGGGACATACCAGCGTACAAGATCCTACAAGATCCTATAAAGAGCCAAGACATACAAATATGGAAGTGCTAAGGATCCAGGAGGGGTGGGGTTAAAGTTGATCGGGTAGGTGGGAGAGGGTTGGGGAGGAAAGATTTGCAGGAGGTGAAGCTATTCAGAGTCCAAGTGGACTCTGAATAGGT
>OMKP01058455.1:4465-21830 GCA_900302375.1 Bathygadus melanobranchus | reverse complement strand
CCCCCCCCCCCCCTCAAGCTTCACCCATCCAAACAATGACAATATGTATGACTGTTTATGTTGTTATGTATTTAAGAAACCATCAAAGCAAGCAGCATTAATTGAGGGTTTCTATTTTAAATTCTTCAATGTGCTTAAAAAAATCACAAGAGCCTGCTTTACAGCTAACACACCGCTCTTCATATAGCACTTTTAAATGTGATCACTTCCTCTGACACATTTAATTGGCATATACTGGCTCTGGTGAACGTTATGTGTTGCACCAACGATGGCTGGTCACTTTTTTCTGTTCCAGATTCAAAGTTGACTTTGTATCCAGTAATACATGTGCGTTTTTGGATTTGATTGGTTTATTGTGATGGTTGTTAAGGTGGTTATGGTTGTTAAAGTGAAAATCAGTTAATCAAATCAATGAAAAATTGACGCGTTACTTTCAGTAATGCTTTCATGGACTTATACTCAATATAGTCAGCAGCCTATATAGTCTATATGTGTAGGCTAATCATAGCTACATTTTGTAACAGGACATTTATAACGGAGGTGAGCAAAGCAGCAAACGTTGTCGTTTGCTGTACAAAGGTTCTTCTAATTCTTCTCGATTAGAAGTAGCTATATTACGAAACCATCTAAATGGTGAACAAGAGTGGGTTGAAAATGGTAGGCAAACAGTGCTTTGTTTCATAACAATCTTTTGTATATCCCCAGTCATAGGTCTTCTGGTTTCCCTTTTTGAATGATGAATACAGACCACTGTCACCTGCAGAATGTATTTGTTGGTTCGTAGTCTTTGCGGTGTGTTCAAGTGCAACTTTTTGGTCGAGACACGGGCGATGTGAGGCACCACAACAGGCAGCGCTAGGTTTTTGATGTCGGTTTGGTGTATCAGGCCCTTTATGGTTAACCGACTAGACAAAAAAAAAAGAAAATGCTTAGAAATCTATCAAAACCGAGCATATTACAATCTAAGAGGCCAAATATGGTGGGGAAAATATACTGTGTTATAAGAGCCATTTGAAATTCTTAATATCACATTTTTGTAACAGAATCTTTTCTTAAATGAGGCTAAAGAGCATTTTGCGAAGTGCATCGTTGCAGTCTGCTCTCCAGACGATGAATCATCGTCTGTCAAAATATAACAAAGAACGTGACTCTTTAGATTTATTTCAGTGATCTGCTTACTTTGTGGGCAGGCGAGCCGCCATTTGCTCAGACTCAGTAAGTTAAGACATGAGTAAATATAATAAGGTGGTTCGTAGTTTCCTTACTGTGAAACTGACTGAAATCTGGAGCAAGTAGAACAGGGAGAGCTGAGCACCGTCAGCCAGTGTGTGCACAGCTTCAGAGTTCAATTAAAACAAGCTATTTAAATGAAGTCATGAAAAGACAAACTGATCGCGAACAGCAGCACGCCTGACCGCAGTTACTGACTGGGGTGAAGAGCGCTGAGAATTGTGAACCAGATTAAATTAAATAGCCTAATTAGATACATGATTAGATGTTTTGGGAAACTACACGTTGTTAAAATTCTAGCCAGCCAAATGCTTTTCTCAGAAATAGAAAAAAATGTAAAAAGCATTTAACCGACGAGTATTTCTGGTGCCAACCACCAAATGCAGCAGTGACTAGTCAACTAATTGTGAAAATCACAATTAAATAACAAAGTCACAACTCTTCTCTGTCCTTACACCACAGTGGTGGAACGACCTCCCGACAGATGTCAGGACAGCAGAATCACTAATCAGCTTCCGCAAGAGACTCAAGACCCACCTACTTAGAGTTCACCTCTATGTCTGTACGTCCTGGCACTTTGTAGCATCCTGTATGCCAGTATGTCCCGGCACTTGAAATAGTACTTAGCATTACGTAAGCTACCTTGCTGTTTTACAGTAAGGGGTGACCTAGCAATTATAAGCTTGTAAACCTGCTCTACTGACCTAGCAATCAGGAGTGCTTGAGACTTGTTCTATTTAGATCTTACTGTACCATCAGCGATATATTATTATTTCCCTCTTTCGACAAATGTACTTATTGTAAGTCGCTTTGGATAAAAGTGTCTGCCAAATGCACTAAATGTAAATGTAAAAATTTCTGTTATTATTATTATTACTATATTTGTTCCTGTCATTTATCTAGTGTGGACTGTGTGCAGTTGGTGGCTGGTTTAAGCAGACTCAGGTCGTGTTCACACTTTAATGAAGTAACAGTGCTGGCTAGAGCGCCTTTTGTGCTGAAAATGAAAATAAGGGGCTCACGTGACATGCATGTAGTTTCCATAACAACATAGCCTATTTTTAAAGACGGACAGTGTGAACAGGCCTTCACCTGGCCCTAGTCAGGCTAATTAGACACTCGGTGAGGCTGCACACCTGTGGTGCATTGGCCAATCAAGGCACACGGGGTAAACCGGCCTTCACCACACACACTCAAGTGTGTGATATGTTAGCATTTTCCACCTGCTCTGCCCTGCATAACGTAAAAAACTCTCCAATAAACCTGTTTGACAACAACTCAATTGTGTCATCGGAGGAGCCGTGTAGCAGGAGCTACTGCCACACCTTGCTTATAAAACCTCTCAGCCAAGTGACCGTGATCCTTCTGCCGGAATCATAACTTTTTAAAATATATCCAAAATTGGCCATTGTATATTTATCTATATTTGTTTTTGCATAACGTGTTTTAAAAAGAATCTTTTTAAACAAACAGCAAATGTTGAAATGCTTATTGCTGCATACAGGGAATCAAATGACAGTCGAGACTAAATCCAAATGTCGCAGTGCTAATTATTTCCAAAACACAATATAATCACCGACACAATCTAAAGATATCAACAGTCCCAACATAGCGGATGGTTCTCTTTTGCAAATGAGACTGAAATGTTTATCTTAAAAAGGTTCACCTGGCTAAACACATAGAATCATCTCTCTTGTAGATACAGCAAACTATGGCTGAATCCGTGGGTGTGGGTTGAAACTCACATTGTGTATCTTCTCTGGAAGCCTGTCAAGCCCGAGTTCACACACATTTTCCAAGATGAGGTGTGATTGATCAATTGTGTTTCATTTAAGCTTGGCCATGTTTAGACTAGAGCTGGGCGATCACAATTATTTCATTTTTACCATGAGTACGATTCATGAACATAAACTGTGTACGCTTTTCATTTACACTGCCCTCATAGTTCTTTGACAAGAACTATTAAAGATGGCTTCAAGGAAACACAAAGAAGAACTATTTATGGACAGCTATTGAATATTTTGAACAGTTGAAATTAACTGAATTAACCGACATGAGCAGGTGAGAGGTGATGTAAACGTCAGCTTTGATACATTTTCCATGAATTGACCGGCCCTAGTGTAGACTCCAGAGATCTCCATAAGCCCCGGCTGATGGCTACACAGTGTGGAATATATTGTCGAGCTTAATCAACAAGTGGACTTAGAACAAACCCTATCCCCCAGACTCACCGTGCCTGGTATGAGTAGATAGTACCCATGGAAACCTGAGGGCTAATCGAACCCCGGAAGCAGTTCCCCCATGAACACTGATTGGACAAGTCAGACAGCTACAGCTCACAGCGCCAATCAGGAGACGCTTCCCCTTTAAAGGAGGAGCTTAAACACAATTTGGGATAAAATACAAGTTTGCTTTAGCACTCACGCTCGAGAATGACCTCAGGTTCACTTATTTTACTCTGTTATTAGATAGAATAAATATCTTATGATGTATTGTCTCCAAGCAACGAGCGTAAGTGAAGAACGTCTAGTATTCCATGACAACAGCTGCCTCGTGAGATATTTTGGGGCTGGCTACTTTTCTGATGTGTGAAATGATCTGCCCTCTTGTAATTTGTGTGTGCTCACTCAAGTCTGTTTGCGAGGCAGCACTTCCACTTCTCGTCTCTCCATTTCTTTCTGCCCTGTCTGAGTGTCTGTCCGTGCTCAGTGGAGTGAAGTGCGAAGCCGCACTTCACTCCACTCGCCCCTCTCTTCTTCGCCCTCCTAAACTGTGTATGCGACACAGTCAGCCTCATCTGGCCCGAGTCTGGGGTTGGGTGGGGCTGCGCACCTGTGATGCATTGACTAATCAGTGCACACATGTTAAACCAGCCATCACCACACACACTCAGGGAGCGCTAGCATGCTAGCATTGAACCACCTGCTCCGTCTATAAACAACGACAAACTCGACAATAAACTGCCTTATTCAAATTCTACCTGTCTCCTCAGTGCCGGCTCTGGCCTCCCGGAGCCCCTAAGCAAAGCTATTGTGCATGTGTGTGGGGCCCTACACAATGTGGTCTGCGTATAGCGCCCGCCGAGGCCCAGAAAAGCCACTTTAAGTGGTGTGTAGCATTGTCAATTGCTACACTGGCACCCCAGACAGGACCTCTCTGGCCCAGGAAAGGACACAGAAGTCACCTCCCAGCACAAGCCCTTTCCCTGATGGCAGAGACGGCCGCCGGTGGAGCCCAGCAGAGGACAGGGGTGGCAGGACAGCAACCGCTACAAGCCACGGCCAGCCTGGAGCAACCAAGGAGCAGCCACTTCTCCGCCAGCAGCATGTCGAAGGCCCATTGCTCCAGGAGGGAGATGGGGTTAATGCGTCGTCGGCGGCCCGGCAGAGGGTCACCCTACCGAAGGCTGTAACAGGTCCCCTGCAGGGCTACCGCCGCAGCCCAGCCTGTCAAGCCACCACCCAGACATCCTGGCAACAGCCCATGTCCAGCGACACCTCTGCCAACCAAGGCAGCGGCCCGGGCCTCCGGTCTCCAGGATGCAGGGGGAGGGGGGTGGCTGGCCACATCGGGGAGGTGTGGGGACAATGGGGTTGGGGGTTGTTTTTTTATTCTAGGCATGGCAACCATGTAAATAGTCAAGTTGCTTGGGGGGTGGGGAATTACCTGGAGTAATTAACCTGTTTAATTTGAAGGGTGCCGCACACAGATTTTTGTAGTCTTCAGGCAAAAAAAGTCAGCCAGCTTTGGGTCCTCACCAGTTTGCTGGTGGTTATAGATGGTCTCAAATCGCCTAAGCACTGCTTTGGTCTATATAATGACAAACAATAATGTTCTATGATTGTCCCCTCTACAATGATAATTCATAGTCTCAGGTAGTATCCATCTGTTGTTGTGTCCTCCGGAAAAGTAGATTTGAAAATATAATAACGAGTTTTCTATTTTTAGGTGGAGGATCGGGCCGTAATAGAAATGTTTCAGCGTATTTTTTTTCCTCTCCTCATGAATTTATTATTTTGTGGAACTCACATTAATCTGTTTCAAGATCAAGGCAAGGATACTGGCTGAGAAAAAAAAAGATTGGTTGGGAAAAGGGAGCGAGGAGCAAGCGGCTAGGGCAGAGAGATATGAGGTTCGTTGAGAGTTTCTTGAAATATATATTTTGTTGCAGCTAAGTACAAACATTGCGCTCAGATGTCCAATCGCTTTGGTGGATTTTGTGGTTGGAAGTAACGGATCCTATTCAATAGTATTCAATAATTGCGTGTGTGTGCGTATGTGATAACATTCACCATTTCGTTCTCTTGCATGTATTGTCTCTCTATTCACCGACAGACCCCGTTGATCGATCCCCCAGCAGCCGTCCTTGGCTAAACAACAACATATTGCATTCGGTGCTTTTCAGCTTGACTGTTATTTTCAGTGTCTGTACTTGCTGCTGGGTGACTTTGTATCGCATCTTTGCCTTCCTCGTGTTTGTAATATTCATTCATTGCGGTCATTGAAATTGGCTTGTTATAGGATTTGGCCGGTTTGCTCAGAACCCCCTGGTTGTTGATGTTGTCTATGTTGAGATGTAAATCAGCCATGATTTTTGTTCAACTCACCCCCCTCTCGCGGTATACATGCGTTCTGAAATTGGGCAGTTGGCGAGCCATTCACATCCATTCTATTCCAAACGAGGGTTTAGCAGCTCCCATGGCTGTGTCTTTGATTTGTCCAACACGAGTGCGCCCATACGAACTGCTCTGGCTAGGTAGTTTTCACCAACAGTGCCCACAAACGAACAAACCCACAAGTTTCTGTTCTGTGCAGAGCAACATTTCAATTAGGGTAAGTGTGTGATGGGGTGTTTTTTTTTTTTTTAATGATTGGAATGCAGCGTAATCATTCACTTCTAAATCAAAATGAAGTGCTCAGTTCCTGGTTGTATGAATGTATGTAGACTGAGACTGTCAACTGAACACACATGTCACTTTTCCCCACTGAGTCAGTCCATTGTAACTGGTGGGTCGAAGCGATACAAAAAACCCCCCAGTTCGATCCAAAATTCACCGCCAATTGATTTCTGTCGCGTCCGTATGCCTCCCCAATCTATCCCTCTCCGCCCGACTGAGTTCAATTTCTTCTGCAGAGTACACGGGTTCATACAAGTACAGTGGAATGGATCCACCGAATGCTCCTCTTCAGTTCCTCATAGAACTCGTCAGTGTCTGAGTCGGACATTGTGAAATTAGGGAATCGATGAATTCTTAACGTCAGGCTGGCCAGGGTACAGTTGCACGACAACGCCGCCTAGGCTTTATACTAGAGCCCTAGGAGCTCGACTAATGAAATTATGAAGTTATTACTATTACATATTTGTATGTCATATATATATATAATGCTGCACAGCACGTCCTCGCTGTATTGGTGACACCAACACAACGTTCAGTTGGGAGCCTAACATACAGCCACTATCACTACCAGTTGTTGCTGATGCTGTAAAAAGGCTTCAAACCGATACCAAATTAGTTTCTATTATCAAGAGCATTGATATTGCCTTTATTAAATACTTCAAATCCTTAAGGTGCCTCACAGTTCTGCTTCATATTGTGTTGAGCAATGTTGTGTTCAAATTGTACCCTCACAAAAGACTGTAATCCCAAAATGTAGTGGATACGGCTTGTATAAACGTTATCTGCTGCCGCTGGTGGTGTGTATAGGGTTTAATAGTAGAGGTGATGAGGAATTACACAGGGCCATTGTGTTGTAGCGCTGGTGTTCCTCTCTGTTATTTAGTCGCACAAACACACACAGCCAAAACCCATCTGTAGTCACCTCCCCGTACCCTTTATTTTTGTCATTTTGAGTCATTTGCCCTCATGCCCAGCGTCCTCCATTAGCATGACTCATTGTTCTTTATGTTCCTCAGCTCACTCAGAGTCTGGAACATGGTGTCGACAACTGTGACGGCAACGGTTTCAGCGTCAATGCATCTTAACTTATTTCTGTGTACTGTAAAAATATAAATCAAAGATAAGCTATGGCCATGTACAGATCATACTGTTGCCATGGGCAAGACATGACACAATGTAACCAACATCGTAAGGAGTTAGGTCACAAATGCATTCACCAACTTTATAGATTCAGTTTACATTAGTGTAACACTTTTGTGTTACACTAAACCAACTTGTACTAACCAACACTAACTTTGCATGACAACTCTGACCCACGTGTTCACTTAATTTAGAGGTAAAATCCAAAAGGAGAATCCTGTACGAATGGAATTCATAGTATAGAACCGTATGAAACTGAAACTTGACACAACCAAGCTAATTTTGATACTCAAATCCTTTGATAATACCTAATCGGAATGTTTCATATTAAAAAATTATAGGGATCTGGTGAGCCAGTCGTATGGAATATGGATTCTTTATGTACCCATAATTCCATAGTTCTTTTTTAAAAAGAAAAAAAGAATCGTACTGCCTGAGGATGAATGACATTGAGGATTTTTTTTGAATAACATGCCCTTGAACATGTGCAATACCATTAAGAAGAATTCCTGGCTTGACCAAGATTAAGTGAGGACATTGTGTAAACTGAAACAGGCCTTCCTTGTGTTGACCCGCACGCTGCCCTGTGCGCCACCCATTCATTTCCCGAGACACACACAGCACAAACTCTAATGATGACAAACAACAGACGTTTGAACCTGGCCCCTTTACGGATGATTAGTTGTTCCTTAACCATGTTCGCCGAGAACCTAATGATACCTAAGAAATAATACATGTATGTAAAGAAAAAATGGGTGACATCGAGAACATCTAACTATAATGCATGTAGTCTCTATGTAGGGCTGTCTCGAGAAAGGTGCAAGCAATCGGTTTGTCCGCTCAGAACAGGCACGGAACAGGCACTGCACTGGCTGGTGTGTTGCAGAGGACCCGAGGAAGTGGGGTGTCGAGTGTGAAGTTGTTTGGGTGAGCGGTTCCCAAAAAAGTCTGTACCGGAGGTCACGCAGTCAAACCGTTTCCAATGGGCACATTTTGGACGGGCACGTTTCGATCAGGCACATGTCTAGTCTTGTTAAAGGTGGTATCTGGTTAAAGCCAACAAGCAGCAAAACATTACCCCTGATTCGAACTTTCTGAACCTGGAAATTCACACCTCCGCAAAAGATCACATGATTCTTGGTCCAGTTATAAAATATGTAAATGCATGAATACATCGTTAAATAATTGTTTTATTATTCATACGAGTGACTGGACAGAGTGTGTTGGTGAAACCGTGCTCCGTTATGACTCGGCAATAGCCATGCTGTGATTTACCTTACGGACAGCTGTATACGCATTACTCTGTCGCATTTTATGGGCCCCATTACACAACAAGACAACTTCACTTATCCTTCTGCCCTTTGCCTGAGGCATGGCCTATCACTCAGCAGCGGGACCCTGTGGCTCCGTGTAGGCAGGCTGTACTCAAAGCCCATCCTGATTTTGCAGAGTGGTTCTGGTTCAGGGACTGACATTTTAGGTGATCAACACGGCCTCAGTGTTTGATGTCAAAACTGGTCCCCTACAGCAGGCGAAGCTTAAAGGACCATACAGGTCTGGGTGATTCAGCCAGCATAACTCTTGATTTCACTAAAAACCTATTGTTACCGATATCATTTGTTAAAATGACCTTGTTGAATTGATTCTGCCGAAGAGTATTTGGCGTGAGCGTGCCCTCGCCACAAATGTAAACAATAGCACAAACAAAAGCACTTCAGTCTCTTGGATTCGATGCTCATCGCGAGTGATAGAATACAACTATCTCCAAACGTATACATAAACATCAAGCTTCCGTTCTGTTATTCGTATTTCACAGTTATAAGCATATTGGAGGAAAAAATACATATTGTGTCGGAGATGTTTTAGAACTAGGCTATGAATAAATGAATGAAATATGAAAAAAAGTTCCGCCTCCCACCTGTTTTGCCTCTGCAGTTGCGAGAGGGCTGTCAGAGGCCGATGCAGGAAACCTGGACACCTAGGCCAAGTCTACATCTGTTGTTACAACCATTCATTCACGCTGTCACCCTCAAGCTGAGCAGTTGGTCTCAGCACAATGGCTCTATACAAGCATTGTACAAGCATTTTGTAACTCTCTCTTGACTCAAAACGGATTTGAAAAGGGAAATTGCAGAGCCATTTAAAGAGATGGGAACGATTTCACCAGAGATGTAGACCGTTTTCATAGCCACCTACTTGGGACTGAGTGAATGACACATTCAATACTAGATTGAATGGGCAGGATTGACGAAGCAGGATCTCAGGATCTAGACCAAGATCTCTAGCGTCATAACTACAACGCCACTTTAACAACACGTTTTTAACCACCTACCACTGTTTCACACAGTGATGAACATCCATCATTTAATAGAACACAATGTCTCTGGTACAGTGTGGGCCTTATACATGTGTTTGATTAGGGTTTTAAAGACTTTAAATTCAGTCTGATTTGAGAAATGATTAAAAGACCACGACTATTTATGTGGGTCGATTTTAGATTGACAGGCACTTCGGATTATTCATAACTTTGCTGCTCACATGTTTGGCTACAGAATCTGTTGGTGGCATTTTTCATATTTCACATATGCCTCCTCAACTGGAATCCTATATCATATCATTATATATCATCATATCAAGCAGTTATATAATCTTTTACCAATTAGCAGGACGAGCACATCCGTTGGAAAGAGGCCCTTCTAAAGGGTTGTTCCTAACTGGGCCAGAGCCTCCTTAATGCAAGGGCAACAGAGGGCAGCTCCTTCCCTCTGGTGAAACCAAACCGGTCTGGGAAATTGATTTTAACAACCATGTCGCTCTGGCTCAGATGCCCCGAGTTTGGGGTCAAAGTCCTGTGGTGAGAGGTTGTGTGATTTGGAGAGAAGTGGAAGAGGGGAAGAGAGACAGGTGACAAATTGAAGGATGGAAGAGGAGGGTGGTGAGGAAACGACACGTGGATGCTCTTTCCCAGGAAACAATGACGAATCAACCAATGGCAAAGTAATCCGGTTGATCTGTGCTGTTTTGCTGCAGTTAGGTCTAATATACATCATGTCAAAATGAATATTATATAACAAGCTATCTCCAGATAGTGCCAAGACAACTTATAATGACATTGTGGTGTTAAAATGTTATATCAATGCATATGAATATCACTGTGTGATCCAATGTATGGATCAGATCCTGATACGTAGACATAGACAAAATTGAAATGACAAGGACAATTACATTATTTTATTTAGTTATAAAATGTCATGCCAGGTAGAGTAGAGATCTTTAGTATCCCCACAGAGGCCATTCAAATTGCAGCAAGCAGTAAAAAATAAACTACATAATTACATAAAACATAAACATAGAATCAGTGAATAACATAAACATCATAAACTCCAGTTACATATTAACACTACGGACAATGTCTGGTATGAAGGAGTGACCAAATCTATTGCTGCCACAACAAGGCATCCTATATCTGGAACCTGAGGGTAGAAGGGCAAACTCCAAATAGAGAGGGTGGAGAGGGTCCTGAAGAATATCCTCAGTTGTCCTGATGACTGTCCTCCGATAGACATAACGTCATTCAGAACTGTTTTCTATGTATGTTACGCACGCCCGTTTACCATTTACATGCGTGTGTGTAAAGTATGATTACACTCTTAAAACGTGCTACTAACTAATACTGATGAAGTCCTTAGCGGCCTGCTGACATGCATGGAGAGTGTACTGATGTGATAGAGGCTGTGGGGCCTTATGGGGACAGGAAATGCATTTGGGATGGAGGAAAGCCATTGATTTGCCAGAGGATACATTTATAGGGAGCCGAGCTGTAGTCACTGTGGCTCTGCAAGGTGAGAGGCTGTCAGATTCCATTAGATTGTGTGATGTCCCAATTCTATCATTAGGTGTGCTACTGGCGATGCGATAAGCAGCACTTCCTAGATATATTCAACTCAGAAAAACAAGTCTTAGATCTTAGTGACAGGATCCACACCCTTTGATAAAGATACGATTCCAGGTTATTTTTGATTAAATAACATTATGTATGCATTAGAGTGTTGCCCAGTCCATGCTGCGCAACCAACGATACTTTGAGCAAAGTGATGGGTGTACTGAAAGATTTGACGTCAACAATTAACACCAGGGCCATTAGTCGTTTATGTTTACATTCATTCATTTAAATTTTATTGAGCAGTAACATCCAAGTAGGGTTTACGACAGGGCGTACCGTATTGGAGCAACTACAAATTAAAGTGCCACAGCGTTTCCAAAACATTCAGGTACAGGATTGCTATTGGATTCAGAAACGGGGATGTGTATAGATCTGTTTTTGTAATTTCATTGTCTGTAATGGACATTTAGACTTAGACTTTAAACCGTGTTCATGGCAACATTTCCATGCTTAGTCACACACCACTTGCCAGTCTGACCAAGTAATTGGCAATTATCCCCTACACTGTAAAATCATAGATTTGTCTCAGACTGTGTAAAAATGTTCAATGACGGGGAGTCTTGTGTTAAAGTACAAGTGGAGTTATTTGACGAGACGTCCTCACAATATTATACTCATGTTAGCTTCTGTTAAACAAAACATTTATTCATGAGATAAGCCATTTAGCTTTAGCATAGCAGACATGAACATTAATCATTTAACTGTTTGTTGGTCAAACATGAGTCGAGGAGCGCATCGTACACGCACACATATCCACACGCACGCGCAAACACATACACGCACACACACACACACACTTTGTTTGCAAGGCAAGCTCATTGGCAGCAAGGACAGGGATTTCAGCATCAAGGTTAGGTCAACCTATCCCAGGATAGGTTCCTTGTAGTTAAAGGCATTGTAAGTCATTGAGACGTGAACACCGGTTTGAGCTCAAAGACTCTTTAGAAAGAGACACATTGTGTGCTAGATTACGGAACAGCAGAACATTGTGTTCCAAAAATAGAAGACGTAGCCTAACGAGGCAAGTCTATTCATCAATTCAAATAACGTCGTAGATTGGAACGGTAACGTTAGCCTATAAAGCCTAGTCCTAAATCATGGCGCTGTTTGCAGTGGCCTATTTGCGTGTGTTTATTAGTGTTATTTACTCAGCCCGAATCAGAATTCTCTTCAGCAGGCATGTGACGGGCAAAGGCAAAAAAAAGCAGGAAAATATACAGATGACATTAAACTTTATTGTCATAGTCGCAGAGTACAACGGAATGCAGTGAATGCGCAGCTCCCCCCAGTCATCAGCTGTTCTGTCCTCCCAGAGGACGTAGCGCCCCGTTAGCTTGCTGCTGTGGAGCCATGTTTCCGTAAAACCTTCCGTTGTAGTCCATAGTTATTTTGTCAGTGGTGAACCGCAGCTCGTCCATTCTGTAACCCTAACCCTTAACCCCTACTTTAACAAACGGCATATTCATTTAGCAAGTCAAGTCAATTTTATTTGTATAGCCCTTATTCACAGTTACAGTCTCAAAGGGCTTTACAGGCCATATATTTATGACATAGCTTTTTGTTTTTGTTTATTTTTGTGTATTTCTTCGCTTCTCAATGACTTATTGCACATTTAATGTGTTGTTCGGCCACTTCTGTCATATTGTTACAAAAGAAAGTAAATTTCAGAAATAAATGCTGACATACTTCATAATGTTGGAGAGAAACCAAGGCTAGATTTTTATTCGTGATCAAATCGGTCAATGTGGCCAACAGTTTGATTCCACCAAGGCATTGGGCAGCATACTTAATGTCATGTCAGGAAAATGTCTTTTAATCACTTTTAAGTGTACAAAAACCCTTCCAAAGTGTACTTATTGTGACTGTATACTGTATACCTACAGTGGTATGACCTTCACTTCACTTCTCCTTTTTTATTCATTGTGCTGTTTTTGTTTCCAGAGAGCAAAATGACAATTAAATGTCAGTGAAATAGTGTATATCTTTCTCCTGGCTGTTGTTTGTTTTAATTTAGGAACAAATGTTGGAAATAATGCCAGTTTAAAGGTCAGAGAGTGATGTTTTCTCAGATTGTCCCCCAACACACACACACACACACACGTTTTGCACTCCAAACAACACTTACAGTGACAGACCATTACTTACAACATACGACCGCCCACATTTCCAAATGGCTTTTACCTGCAACGTCCCGGGGTCCCAGGATAGCAAGTTCTCGGTGTGGAACACAATGTCCTGAGATTTAGCTGTCAATGCTGTGACAGAGAATAGCTTAGCACTGTTGAGCCTCCACGGGGATGTTGACACGGCAAACGGAGGGCAGGAGACAAATGCAAACTGTCTGCTGCTGGCTACTTGGGCACGGCGGACGCTTTACTTGCAGAGTTTTCCCCGTGTAGTTTTTCTTCAAATCATTAACCACATGATGAACGTTACATGCTCATCTTATCGGAGGCATGCCATTTTTAAAAAGTTTATTTTATGTGTTGTTGCACCAAACAAAGCATGAAATGGACATATTACCGCGTACACATACAGGTCGTGGCATTTCCCAGCAATCGTTTGCATTGTAAGGGACATTTATAAGGCCTCAGATATTATATTTAGTCCTCCCTGTAGTGTTTGTTGTCATGCTTGATATCTTGCATTTCCTTTTTCGGTCACCATGACAACCTTTCTCCTTTGCGTGGAGCAGCATGCTGAACCTCTTTAAATATTTCACAAATGTCGCTACAGATCAAAAGGCAAATCAGTGCCTTTGTTCGCCCTGCCCAGCTTGAAAGTACAACAGGGAGTCTCCAAATGGTAAATGCCATGAAACACACATCAACGTCGTCGTTGCCTCAATTTAGTCCCCAAGGCAAAACGGATCTGTTTACACGTCAACGGTAACTATAAGCTCAGCCAATGTGTTTACACGTTATATCACACATAAGTCATGACTTTAATCATTATCCTACCCTCCCCCACGTAATCTTGTGCTAGATACAGTATAAAGGGCTTGTACATTGCAATGTATATAAAGAAACAAATAGCTAAGTCAAAGAAAAGACGACATATTGTTTCGATCAGCGATACAGGCTACAGTGACGTAGCACAGCGACACAGGCAATGGCAAAGAACATTATCACCTATCTCGCAGGTACACTGTAACATTACAAGTTGCATATCGTCATTATGTTGGTAGTCAAGTTTTTGGTCATTTGGTCATTGTTTAGTAATTCTTTGTGAATGGTTTGTCATTATGGGGAGACACTTGTATTTTAAACTGCCAGTGTTTCTCATGCGAGATGGGAAGTTTCATCTGCCTAGGTTACGGTATATTTGTTCATCATTTGTTCAGATTTGACAGCACTACAACTCTCTTGAGTCCTCTCAATATGGCGTCCCTGAAAGGCCACTTTGGTGGCGGGTAGCAGTAGCTGCTGCTACCCGCCACCAAAGTGGCTTTTCAGGGACCTCTCAAACACAGGACGCAGGTGGATGTTGAATAATCCAGTTTATTGCAGAGTTTGTAGTTGAATGGATAGAGTAGGTACAACATGCTAGCATGCTAGCGCTCTCCCTGAGTGTGTGTGGTGATGGCTGGTTTAATCTGTAGGGCGTGATTCGTCAATACACCACAGACGTACAGCCTCACCCAGCCAGACTAATCAGCCTGGCTCAGGCCAGGTGAGGCTGCTTAAACCAGCCATGAACCACACACACTCCACAGAGTTTTAATGCACAGTACATTGTGATGTACTGTTCCCTCATGAACGATGGGACAATAGCACCAATGAGGAGCTGGATCACATCAAAGCCAATGGCAGATGGAAGCAATAATTCAGGCTGGGAATTTGACTCCTCCATCCCAGGCTACCCTGTTCAGGCAAAACATTATTGTAGTAACTTGCAACGTTACAGTGTACCTGCGAGATAGGTGATAATGTTCTTTGCCATTGCCTGTGTTACTGTGCTACGTTACTGTAGCCTGTATCGCTGTTACAGCGTATGTGTCACCTACTGGCTTTACTAGATGAAACATATGTCACCCAGACCCAGACTAATGAGCCTGACTCGGGGCCAGGTGAAGCTGCTTAAACCAGCCACCAACCACACACACGCACCACAATGGTATGAGTGCAGAATGCTTTGAGCAGTGATGGGAAGGAGGTCATAGGTGGCTGAACATGGAGACACTGTGAACTGGATCTGCCAAATGATACTTGATTCCAGTCTCATAGCACAATGGAGCTATGGATTACATGTGAGTAACATGTGGGAATGAAAACGCATACTAATGGGACTGGGAACAGTTTACATGCTTGGCTCGTTCCATGTTGGAACCATCGGATTCCCGGGAGAGGTTGTGAAGCCCTGTGCTAATTCTTCATCTTCCCCCACCTGCTTCATCTCATACTTCAATGAACATGAGCTTCAAACGCGGGGGCCCCCCTATAGCTTTTAATATGCAGTTAAAAGGATTTGCATGAAAGAGAGACATGTCAAATCGAGCTCTGTGCTTTGCTTAGGTGAGGAAAATGAGATAAAATAGTGTTTGTTTGCCGTAGCTTCCTTTTTCCCCTACATCAGTGTTTCTCAAATGGCGGGAGGTGTACCCCTAGAGGTTCATTAAAGGATTTGTCGTTTTAATATTGTGTGGAGTGTGGTGCATTGATTAGCCAATGCACCACAGGTGTGCAGCCTCGCCCAACCCCAGACTAATCAGCCTGACTCAGGTGAGGCTGCTTAAACCAGCCACCAAAAACACACACGCCACGTATTGGTTATGACCCATTAGTGCCACCTTAAGGTGGTATTCAGATTTAATGTATTTCTTTAAGTGAATTTGAATAGGCCTGCTCACATACAAGTTTAGTAAATCAAAGAATGACAAAAATCATAAGGAAGCACAAGCCCATTTGCACGGACCCATTTAATGTTCATGTTTACCCCAAATAACACGCACACATACATTATTCATATGGGCCTACATATTCATTTTTCATATCTTAAATAAATATCTTCAATATTGTAAGTAGTTTGAGGATCACTGTCCTACATGACTGCAACCACCGTGTAAGCTAGCTAGTTACTGGCCAGTTATCGCTCTTGACAATTGCAACGTTTGTAGAAGTTATATGCAGATGCTTTATCAGTCAGTATCGGTGGTCTGGCGGCTTCTGCAGCTGGGTGACACCTCGTCTCTATGGGGACCCCAAGTGCGGTAGCCGGGTCTGCCTGTGACCTCCCTGCACAAACCGCAATCCTCACCTGACTTACGATGGAATAAATACTCCTCAGGTTTGCTCATGCTGTTACGTTACATGCCGTAATCCCCTCGCGTCGTGATGCATCTGCCTCGTGAGCTCAATCCTCACAACACGACGTCGTTCACTGACGGGGTTACAGAGTAATCCGGTATAGGGACGATGTACATGCAGAGCTAACCGGATGCTCAACAGTTGAGCAGGGCGGATCCATGCGTGACGAATACATGAATTTGTAATGGCGGCTTTCCGTGTGTGTGTGCCATTGACCTGGCGACCATTTCTATTGGATGTACCTGCATTACACTGTGCCCTGGTGACATCTGCTATGCGGCTTGTCATAATGTGCCCAGTGAGTCCCATTCCACCTGCTTCGTAAATACACTTTAATGTGGGATCCACGCCTAATGAGGCCCGATGTGCCCGCTGTCAGAGGGGGTGAACACACCGATAACACCTGAGAAATCCTGCCACTGCCCACCCATCCTTCCCGCACACACACTCACACATATGCTCACATGCATGCACGTACACACACTTGCACTAATACGCTATTGACGCACGCACACACACACACACACACACGCACGCACTAGTACACTCTGACACACATAGACAGAGAGAGAGAGAGAGATGCACACAGATCCCGCATGTCCCTCGTCCTCTCCAGTTAGCATGTAACTGATAATGCTCGGCAGGCACGCAGGCAGAATAGTGACGGCTTAGTTAGATCGTCTGGGTACCGAGGGGAGTCGTGTGACACGCCACCGCAATTAAATGATGTGGGAAGGAACAGGGCGGTGTCTTCGTCGACAGCGCTGCACGACAGCCTTATACACACACGCACACAAACGACAACAACCCCGAGCATTTACCAACGCACCCATGTAAACATTGACAGA
>OMKP01058453.1:0-16801 GCA_900302375.1 Bathygadus melanobranchus | reverse complement strand
CATCGTTTGATGTGAACACTGAGGTCTCTCTGTTGGAGGTACAAGCTGCAACCAAAGCT
Organism: Bathygadus melanobranchus; assembly: GCA_900302375.1. Taxonomy (NCBI): domain Eukaryota; kingdom Metazoa; phylum Chordata; class Actinopteri; order Gadiformes; family Macrouridae; genus Bathygadus; species Bathygadus melanobranchus. The sequence continues at coordinate 16,742 of OMKP01058453.1, read as the reverse complement.
GGGTTTGACCCCCCAGTGTAAAGTTTAGATGCTACAACCTTGTTTAAAGCCCTGTTTTAAGGTCTGTTTAAAGCCCTGTTTTAAGGTCTGTTTTAAGCCCTGTTTAAAGGTTTGTTTTAAGCCCTGTTTAAAGCCCTGTTTAAAGCCTGTTTAAAGGTTTGTTTAAAGCCTGTTTAAAGCCCTGTTTAAAGGTTTGTTTAAAGCCTGTTTAAAGCCCAGTTTAAAGCCCTATTTAAATGTCTGTTTAAAGCCTGTATAAAGCCTGTTTAAAGCCTGTTTAAAGGTTTGTTTAAAGCTCTGTTTGAAGCCTGTTTAAAGGTTTGTTTAAAGCCCTATTTAAAGGTTTGTTTAAAGCCTGTTTAAAGCCCTGTTTAAAGGTTTGTTTAAAGCCTGTTTAAAGCCCTGTTTAAAGGTTTGTTTAAAGCCTGTTTAAAGCCCTGTTTAAAGCCCTGTTTAAAGCCCTATTTAAAGGTTTTTTAAAGGACAACTGGGTACTTGAGGAGATAGCTCCGTTTGGGCGGGATAATGTAGCGACTAGGTCGACCACCAGACAAAAGGTACTGGGTTCAATCCCCAAGGTCCGCATACCAGTGGGTGTATGTCATGGAGTAATATGACATGTATGCTTTCTGCATACAGGAGATTAGTGTTAGTTGAAGGCCCAGGGGGTGACAGGAAGATGGACTGCTATACCAGACGGGGAATGGAGGAGTTAAGAAGGAGCCAGGAGGAACTTTGTGAAGCCAGAGCTCCCTGAGGCTAGGAAGCGTTAATTGAAGCCTTGCGTTACCATATGGACCAGATTACCAGTTCAGGAGGTTGTGGAGAAAATGACAAAGATTACGTGGCCGGAGAGGGTGATGATCTGCAGAGCTTAACAATATGAAGCTCCACACATCTGATCACCACGGCTGTTAGATAGGGGGGAGAGGGGGGCACGGTGGTCTGGGATCTGTAATGCAATGGACCAGGCCTGGAGAGAATAGACCAGGCCTAGAGAGGATGGACCAAGGGATGGACCAGGCGTGGAGAGAATAGACCAGGCCTAGAGAGGATGGACCTGGGGTTGGATCAGGCCTGGAGAGGATGGACCAGGCCTAGAGAGGATGGACCAGGCCTGGAGAGAATGGACCAGGCCTAGAGAGGATGGACCAAGGGATGGACCAGGCCTGGAGAGAATGGACCAGGCCTAGAGAGGATGGACCAAGGGATGGACCAGGCCTGGAGAGGATGGATCAGGCCTGGAGAGGATGGACCAAGGGATGGACCAGGCCTGGAGAGAATGGACCAGGCCTAGAGAGGATGGACCAGGGGTTGGATCAGGCCTGGAGAGGATGGACCAGGGGTTGGATCAGGCTTGGAGAGGGTGGGGGTCATAGCAGCTTGGTTCGGCCACTGAAGAGGACTCAATCCAACAGCCACATCTTCAAACTCACATTCTATGGCAGCTAAAAACCCATGAGCAAGGCAGAGAGCCCAACAGAGGAGAGTCCAAGATATTGGTCTGGTTAATCCTAGTTTTAGATAGGCCCCACATGTAACATCAACCAGACTCAACATCAGAAATCAGTTCAAATGAATCCCAGAACTCCAGACTTAGAAATATGTTGTAAATAATACTGTGTAATTTCTGTCGATTGTTTTCCATTAACTTTATTTGGATCTACAACTAATAATTATTGATACTGATTGAAACCTGGGGAACTAAAGAGACATTAACTAACTAAAATAGGACAAAGTGGATTCGTTTTTAGTTCTGGGTCAGATGTTTCATGGATTCTTAAAACTCAAACATAACATCGTCCTACTCCAACGATGTCCTTGCGCGACCATCTGCAGCTAAATCAGAGAATACATAGCAGGTGTGTCTAAAATAAAAACACACACACGTCTTCACTCAACTCACCGATTCTCAGGACCTGCTGCGAACTGAGCCAGAACTCCGCGGCCAAACACAGGAGCGAAAACAACACTCCCGTCCTTTTCTCCATGGTACTCGCTCCGTCCTCCACTTTAACATGGATATAATGATTCTGTTTCCGTCTTAATTCATACTGAGTCCTTCATCTCCAGTATCCCGCTGGTATATATAATAAAACGCCGTCCGAGCCGCGCCGTTCCTCACACATTGTGATCAGAAGAAGAAATGAACATTAATAATGACATCACTTGGAATAGTTTTTGCTCAACTCAAGCAAAGCTCCGCCGTTTCCATTTTTCGGACATCCGTACCGTGCGACCCGCGTTCAGCTCCCATCATCATTCCCGTGTCGGTTCCCAGCTTGACGCGCCGTGGATGACAGCGGGGAACCCAAAGTGCGCGCAACGGTTGCGCACAGTGCGCGTCAATCAAGGGCAGATCCAAGCTGCTGATCCGCAAACATGGATACGTCCTAAAGATTAACTTTAAATCTGGCAACATTCGACCTCGACAACGTCTTTGCTTCGGTACACCGAGGAATGATTAAATCTGTGTTGCTCCCGCCCCGATGGAGCTGTGGATGTAATCTTCAGATGGGAAGATTAACTACTTCAAACTGTTGTATCTGCCACGACCCAATACACAGAGAAAATACCCGTTTATATTACCTCAACCTAGTTTTGAAAAGGACGGATCCTCCTCTAACTAATTCATTAGGCTACTTTTGGCAAAGCACACGTCATGGCATAAATGTTCATATTTATCATAATGCTGCACATTTGGCTGTCTGCTATTAATGGAGCATCTGTCTGTGTGTGGGCCTATCTCTGTGTGGTATAGGTTATGTTACTAACAAGTAATGTATCACAATTAGAAGTCGGCTATTAATTAATTACATATATTACGACCATTTGGCCTTCATTTGATAAGCTGCCTATAACATTTTGACCAATTGTAATCGACGACAGCATCACCATTGATACATTGGTTACAGGCATTGATCTAAATATTGCTGCTGGCAATAACGCCTCGACTAATACCATTTACCATAATTAATAAAGAAAAGAAAAATGAATCCCATGAACTCAACAAAAGCAGATTTTCTGTGTTGTCTGGTGCCATCTAGTGGCGAGTAATGGTAACGTCAACAGTCAACCACTGAAGCCTGACTGTTTGTTTTGGTCAACAGTGAAAACAATGCAGTCAGTCAACAAGATTTATTATGACTACAAATAAGAATGGAATGACTTACACACACGTTTTTAAAAAACGTAGAATGCTGGTTAGTGCTTAGCTTATTATATGATGGTACCTTTATGACATTATATACATTATATATTATATCTAGACACCAGATAAACTAACAGACACAAAAAAGTTAGGCAACCATAAAAAAAACAACATAAAATCAACAAAAAGCCCCTTTTTGTGTCTCAGGGTGTCACTGTTTTGGAAAGATGTCGTTATCCCCATCAGTTATCCCAACCATAGGCGCCATCTTTGTTTACACTGAAAACAGTTAACGGGTTCACACCGATCTCCTGTTGTATTTACTAAACAAACGACGACCACAATAGAACCAAGGGCAAAATACATGATATTTAACAGAACATGTTTCACCAACATGTAATACACCACATTTTCCATTACGTTTTTGGTCCATTAAAACATTTTCCTTCATTTAAATACACCTTCTTTAAAATGTTCAGCGCAGTATAAAACGTCTTTCACCTCGAAACAGGATTCTCCTCCTCATATGTAAACGCCAGCTCTGCTTGTACCGCTGTAGGAACCAGGTTCCACCCTGGACTTGTGGTAGCTGATGAAAACAGGGTTGTGCGGAACCGGGTGGAAGCTGGACCCGGTGTAGGTGGAGGAGGACGGGTGGTGGTGGGGGATCCCGGGCTTGAGGGCGTACTGGGTGTAGCTGGAGGAGGACGGGTGGTGGTGGGGGATCCCGGGGTTGAGGGCGTACTGGGTGTAGCTGCTGGACATGGAGGGGTGGTGGGCCAGCGGCTGCGTTGGCTGCACGGTGTACGACGTGCTCGGGTGACTCGTGTACACGGACATCTCTGGGGTGGCCAGACTCCCCGGGAAGTTGGGGGAGCCGACGGACGTGGGAGGAAACACGGGCTGCCGGCCGCGTTCCACGGGGTAGAAGAGGCCGTTGGGGTGGAACGGCGTTACGCTGTTATCCTGTAGCGCCGCCGGCTGCATCACTAGACCGTGTCCCGCGATGGGGGAGAGAGGGCCCGTCGTCAGGCTGGAGACGCTGGAGATGGGGTCGTACCTCATCAGGGGGTTGAACACCGGACGGTACCCGAGGCCGTTGCCCTGGTGCATCCCCTTGCCCCCGGGCAGGCGGCGACAGGTGAACAAGACCCCCGAGGCGAAGAGGAACGCGCTGGTCACCCAGCCGATGTAGAGCGCCTCGCCCAGCTCCCTCCGCTGGGCGTCGATCAGCAGGGGGTTGTAGAAATCCCGGATGATCACGTGGCCCGTCCACGACACGGGGATGATGACGCAGATGCATGCCGCGAACTGCATGCCCCCGCCTGTCATCAGGATTATTACCTTGGCACGCTCATTGCCACGGATGCAGGAGACGCAGCGCATCCCGGCCAGGGCGACCAGCAGCCCCAGGCCCGACAGCGCCAGGGAGCAGCACATCAGGCCCCGGGCGGCCTGGAGGTCCGGGGGGAGGAACAGCAGGGAGTCGTACACCTTGCACTGCATGCGGATGTTGGCCTGCCGGTAGCAGTTCATCCACAGGCCCTCCCATCGCGTCTCCATGACGATGATGTTCTCACCGATGAAGGCCGTCACCTTCCACATGGGCATGCCCGTGGTGGCGGCCACGCCGATAAGGCCCAACAGACCCACCACCATGGCTGCGATCTCCTGGATGCCCTGGACCATCCTGCTGATGCTGCTCCAGACGGAGGGGAGCCCCCAGGTGGAAGAGCGTGGAGGAGTCCTCCTCCTTCTGAAGTTCCACAGTAGGATGCTTAGAGGCACCCTAAGGAGACATACTGTAGTCCGAGATAACCGCGTGGCTCTGAGCTGGAGCAGGGAGTCCTTTGTGAGCTGGTTTGGAGCTTTCAACTGGTCTGGTCGGTCTTCTCACTGGTCTGATCTGGTCCGGGGCTTTGAGCTGGTCTGAGCTTGTGTGTGAGTTGGTCAGGGGTGTGGGTGAGCTGTGTGTGTGTGGTGTTTATTATGGGATAGGCTCTCTGATGTCACCTGGTTGGGTTACAGAGATGAGGGCAGTACTGGCCTATACCTGCTGACTGGCTGTTTACTCTTTCACAGACCAGTGGACACACACACCTCTGAAATCTGCTGTTGTATTCATTTGTATACCCAATAACAGGTACTTTACTGTGCATCAGTCCACTACCTGGAGGTGTAGTACTCACCTGCTCCACAAGGGGGCAGAGCGGTCCTATTCCCGACTTTCATTTACTTTGTTTACTTCTTTCGTTAGTATCCTTTTATTAACTACAATGATCATAGTAATTCAAAACGTCTATATTTATCACATGAAACACAGATAATAGAGATCAGACAGAGCTGCTGCTTCAAAATTACTGACAGGATTAAAATGAATGAATTTGCCATAACATAGCCGGTGTTGGCATGAGGGCCACATTGTGAACCATTCGATTCCTGTGTTTCGTACATTTACATACTTTAGTTAAATCTGCTGCAGGTAAGATGTGACAGCTGTAAAGAAAGAGCTGAAAAGTCCCTGCGTGTCTTTTCACTGCTGACCAGTGATTGACTGGTAAGGAACCAATCAGGGAGAAAACACTCTGATTGGTTGAAATCTAAAAGGGACTCAAACAGAGACAGGCGCAGTCAACTCAAAACAGACTCACTTGAACTCATTGATACCTGACGGATGGCTGGGACGTGTATAAGAAATGACACTCTTAAGTACCTTTTAACATGACATAGGCCTAATGTTCACTGATAGCCCAGACAGATATAAAACCTAGCGCCAGCCTTATTCAAAGACACTTGCAAATTGAGATCACATGACCAAGCTATCAGACAAACATGTGTTTTAGACCGACAGTCTGTAAGTACTGGTCTGCACCCGTTATGCTCAGATGAACAGATAGGAACACGCATAAATAACAAGGAGACAGACAGACACAAGACATGTACGTCGATGGCTCTTCATTGTAACTGAGACGCTGTCTTTAAGGTCTACAATATGAAAGTCAAACAGTCTGCAACACACGTCACCTGTTTACCTTCATACTGATGATGATGATGGTCCAGGTAAACAGGAGGATGGTCTGACTACCACACACAGTAACACATCTGAATTAAAAATAGATATGATTTACTTATGATATGTCTTTTATTATCAAACTGGCATTTTATTACAGAAAACAGTTACACACATGGTTAATATTGACTTAAGGCTAAGTTGTTTTTCTCTCTATTCTACCTCTATTTTTATTTGAAATGTTATCTATTTATCTATTTGTGATTGGTCACTAGTTGATCACAAGTGTTTTTCACATTCAATACACACTAGAAACAGAATAAAGAACACGAACAATGAAATGAAAATGATACTATGATCAATGTTTTTGTTTATATTTAGCGAGTATTTCTAAGACTTACTAGTTCAGTAAGACGATCTGTTGTCATTCTAGTTGATTCAGTGTGTTGATCCTAACACACTTCCACTGGTAACTCCAGCACAGCAGGAGATACATTAGTTTGTTTCTTTGTAATCTCTAAATGTGGATGTGTTTTAGATTCTTAGATGGATATAAATGTTGTTATTATTATTACATTTATTGGACTATAAAACGATCTTACCACACGGCAGTATCGGCTTACCACGTCGTTAACTAATCATAGGCTACAAAAATATCCATAAACAGGAATAAATGAAAATGTTCTGTTCCTTTAAGACAAACAGACACGTATGAATCTGTTGAGTGAAATGCAGTCGTTCTCAGTTCAACTGTCCTTGCTTGAAATGTTGAAATGTGTTTCAGTCAACAGAACCTCCAAACCAAGCAGGTATAAAAACAGTTGCTTGCCTTGTCGTCTGACCTCACCACCGCAGAATCCTTCCACTTGGACCCTCCTCTGCCAGTCCAGGCCTGGGTGGGCGGTGACAGCGGGGTGGTCGGGTGATGGACGGAAGACGAGGTGTAGCTCAGAGTAGAGCCACGGCGCTACGGACAGAGGAGGGGTACCTGGAGTGGTAGCTGTAGCTGTTGGAGGGGTGTCTGGACAGCAGGGGCTGGGGTTGAGGCTGCGGGGGCATCATGAGGGCCTGGGGCTGGTACTGAGGCTGGAACTGGGGTTGGGGGGAGTAGGCCATGTACTGGGGGGTCCGTGAGTACATGTAGCTCTCGGGGGGCTTCTCCTCCGACTGTAGGTTGCAGCAGGTGAAGAAGCACCCGCCTGCGAAGAGGAACGCGGACGACACCCAGCCGATGTAGAGTGCCTCGCCCAGCTCCCTCCGCTGGGCATCGATCAGCAGGGGGTTGTAGAAGTCCCGGATGATCACGTGACCCGTCCACGACACGGGGATGATGACGCAGATGCATGCCATGATGACCATGATGCCGGCGATGACCAGGATCATGCGCTTGGCGCGGTCGTTGTTCTGGATGCAGGAGGTACACTGCATGCCCACCAGGCTGATGAGCAGCCCCAGGCCCCCGAGGGCCAGGGAGCAGCACATGAGGCCCCGGGCAGCCTGGAGGTCCGGGGAGAGGGCCAGCAGGGAGTCGTACACCTTGCACTGCATGCGGATGTCCGCCTGCCGGTAGCAGTTCATCCACAGGCCCTCGTAGCGCGTCTCAAACACGATGATGTTCTCGCCGATGAAGGCCGTCACTCGCCACATGGGCATGCCCGTGCTGGCGGCCGCACCGATCAGCCCGATCAGGGTCAGCAGCAGGCCCAGGATCTCCAGAGATGAGTTAGCCATGGTCCTGGTGGCTACTGGATGTTCCTGGTCTTTACTGATGGGTCCTGGCGGGCCTCGGTTGGTTCCTACTGGTTCAGGTCGTTCCCTGTCCTTTCCTGGAGAGTGGGAGACAGCAGGAGCGTGTGTCCGAGTGGAGCCGGAGCCTTGTGTGCGTGTGTGCTTGGGAAGGTCTACCTGAGAGAGACCTGTACACCAGCACCGCCTCTTCCCAGAGGAGTAACACAGTAACTGGGAGGGGTGCAAGCTGAGACCCGTTGCTAGGTCACCGAATCCCCTCTAGGCAATGTGTGTGTGTGTGTGTGTGTGCGTAGATGTGCATGTACGTACGTGTGCAGAGGAGTTTTGCATAGATGTGTGTGTGTGTGTGTGTATGTAAATGTATATGTGCTTTTGCATAGATGTGTGTGTAGTTGTGCATGTGTGTAAGTACAAGGTGACTTTATGTGTAGATGCATGCGTGTCTTTTTGTGTATATGTGTGTGTGTGTGTGTGAGAGTGCACAGGTGTGTCTATGTGTGTGTACAGGTGTGTGTAGGTGTGTGTACAGGTGTGTGTATGTGTGTGTACAGGTGTGTGTAGGTGTGTGTACCTAGGAGCAGCAGGTTTTGTTTGATCAGAGGTCTCGGTTTACAGAACTGTGTCATCTTCTACCTGTGAGAGGTGTGGACCCACAAGGTTAAAGGTGTACATTATTAATGATTCACATTGACAACAGGTGTGGAACCACACGCTATCAGGGACAGAGGATTAGACTATTAAAATAGATACATTTTGTTTAGTTTTTTTATTATATTTGTGTCGTTAAGAGACGCACATTGTGTTAAGAACTGAAGAATAACATAGCATCACATAGCATAGGATTAGTGTGCGTTTTCATTTACTTAATGAATGAACATAACAACATATCAACAATTTCCCTCAGGATAAATAAAGTTTTATCTTATCTTATCTTAACACGTAAACTAAAAGCTAGATCAGAGATGTTTCAGCTCTACTAAACACAGCGAGGTTTTGCTAGTCCTCAGCGTTAGCCTCGGGACGTGGTCCATTTGTTTAGTGGGTGGAAGGGAGCGTCTGAGCTGGTTACACAGGTTAGGGATATTTTAAGTGGCGTCATGGAAGGACACATAACAATGTCCGCCTCGCATACCGAGCAGCAACACAAAGAAGTCACATGACTGTGCTCTTCTTCTCAGGCTCTCTGACAAATGACCATTCTCCATTTCTCATGTATTTGCTTCCCCTGTTCTGCTCAAGTGTTTATGTCATGGGTTAAAACAAAGAAAGAAAATGGACAACGACCATGAATTAAACATTTATTGCGAAAAGTGACCTGTATATTGAGGTCAGTGCTGTAAAATCTGAAAGTATATAAATGTGCAAGAGAAAACATCGATGAGCTCCTTGTGTTTTGGGTGGACCTCCAGGCCTCCAGAACTCCAGGCCCAGTGCATAGTTGTTGTTCCTCAAAACGCAGATCAGCTGATTGAAGATAAACATTAACCTGTATGTTCAGTGGTTTAACTACATCCATTCATATTTTTAAAGAGTAACTACGCTGGGGACTACAAATGTGGGTTTGCTGCCATTTAGAACAAATAAACATTAACTATGAAAGAACATAACTTTACGTTTATGTATCATAGAGGACCAAAACCAGGTCTATTCTGAAAGACATCCACAAGATAGAGGCCTACTAAAGCTTGAAGACTTAGCTACCATTCTTAATCTATAAATTTTCCCCAAAAAAGCTAACACTACGCTACCACCGATTTCACTCACTCGAGTTAATACTTCAAGCCCCAAATCATATAAAGTGTACCACTGGATTCAGTTTCAACCTGAAGGTGGCAGCAAACTCACCAATGTAGACTAGTATGTCACTCTTTAAAGAAAACACTATGATCAACACATTTTGTAGTAGTAAAGCAGATCAAACGAAGAATCAAACAAAACACAAATCCCACTACAACAGCTGGCTCTCCTAACCTTATTTAGCTCCTTTTAAAATAAACGCCATTCAAAAAGATGTGTCCGTCTGCCTTCGGGGCAGCCAATCAGTCTGAATTCACATTTCAAAAAACAAACAAGTAGTCCACAGTACAGTCGATTTTGTTGTGACGTAGTTTTACTGGAATCGGTTGGGTGTGTAGATGACGGATGCCGGGCCAGGGGTGTAGGCTGGGGCGTAGCTGTAGGAGGGCTGGTAGGTGTAGGGCTGGTAGGTATATCCCGGCTGGTAGAGGTTCCCGTCGGCGTTGTACACCACCTTCTCGTCTTCCTCCATGGTTCTGGGCGCGTGGCGACACAGCAGGATGACGCCCGCCACGAAGAGCAGCGCTCCGGTCACCCAGCCGATGTAGAGCGCCTCGCCCAGCTCCCGGCGCTGGGCGTCGATCAGCAGGGGGTTGTAGAAGTCCCGGATGATCACGTGGCCCGTCCACGACACGGGGATGAGTGTGGTGACGCAGGCCAGGAGGAAGAGGCTGCCGCCGGACACCAGCACGATGTGCTTGGTCCGGGCGCGGTGGTCCACCAGCTTGGTGCACTTCATCCCCACGGCGGACACGACAAGGGCGAAGGTGGTCAGTGCCACAGCGCTACACATGAGGCCCCTGGCGGCCTGGAGGTCCGGGGGGAGGAACAGCAGGGAGTCGTAAACCTTGCACTGCATGCGGATGTTCGCCTGCCGGTAGCAGTTCATCCACAGGCCCTCCCAACGTGTCTCCATGACGATGATGTTCTCCTCGATGAAGGCCGTCACCTTCCACATGGGCAGGCCGGTCACCGCGGCGACCCCGATGAGGCCGATGAAGCCGATGATGAGGGCGACCACCTCGCAGCAGACGGCCTCACAGCGGTCTTTCTTCTCAATCCTCTTCTTCTCCTCGTACAGGGAATCGTCGTACGTCGGCGCCTGCTTCTCGTCGTAGTAAGTCCCGATGTAGGTCTGGGGCGGCTTTGTGTAGCCACTGTAGGCCGTGTAGGAAGCCATGATGATGGCTCTGACGGGAGACAGTCAAACCGTCTCTGGAGTCTCTGGTGTCTAAATGAGCAGGGATGTAGAAGGAAGGAGTCTATACACCCCAGAAGTTATGCTGACGATGGCATGTGATCCTACTGGTTGAGCTGCTTTATAGGGCCTTGGATGATGGCCACAGCAACCACTGATACCGGTCTCACTGCACTCAAAGGAAACATTAGCATAAACAATAGGCCACTACTGTTAATCAACAATCAATCTCTCTCTCTCTCTCTCTCCCCCCCCCCTCCCCATCTCTCTCTCTGGGGGTGTTTTTCATCAAGCTCTGATTCAATCAGTTACAATGTTGATTATACATTTCACCAGGGACACACAGACATTTCACTAAACCAAACCAGGAAGAACTTGCTAGTGTTGGTATGCTCTTTGGATGGTAAACTACATTATTATATATAAACTAAATGATTATATAAACTACATAGTTTTATATAAAAAGTAGAAGGAGAAGCCTTAGGCCTCTCTCTTTAAAAGTACAAACCTGGTTTTGGTATAGTTTTACATTTTAGTAGCAAACCTTTATTAGAATAATGTCATTATAATAATGGTAAAACCATTGTTATGACACAAATGTTGGTAGGGTCACCACGTCTGCTCTAGAATAATCCAACTTTCATATTATTTAGTATTTCTTGGAAAAGAAAGAATCTCAAGCAATGACTTTACTAATTAAAAATACAGAGACAACACTTCTTCCTCACTCTCATTGTGGATTCCTCCACTAGTCCACTCCAGACCAGCGTACAGACCAGAGGTACAGACTGAACAAAACCAGCCAAAACAACAGGCAGGACCTCATATGGCCACCAGGTGAGTAACTCACTTGGTTTTGGACTCGAGAGGGGTGGAAACCGTACGATGAACAGAGCAGTTGGAGGAAGGCGTGGACAGGCAGGGACATCCGAGCTGCACGAGTTTCAATGTAACATCCTAGGCCTACTGGCCTACTGTCCTCTAGACAGTAGGCCAGTAGGCTGTCCCTCGTTCACACGTCACATTCTGCTAAAGGAACACATTGGATCAGACTAGTGAGACCCGAATATCTCATCCAGGATGAGGTTGACCTGAAACAGTGTTTTTATGCCCATGGAACGAATATCCAGAAGATATTGGGATGAGGCACAGTGCTAAAACGTTGTCCCAATACACACAGATTATAGACAACACAAACTGGGACAAAGTGAACGCTGAAACACTGGAGTTATTTACAGTAAATGACGTTTATTTGTGATCAGAATATCTTTCTTCAGAGGTTTTAATTTAGGGTTGAGGTTTTTGTGTAAACCTCACGTTTAACATTGAAAATTGATCATGAAAATAACATTGCAGCTTACATTACAATATTATCGCTTACAATATATATGATTACCTTTAATCATCACATAAGTGCTGTTTCATCACACGTTAGGACAGACACCTTCTGTGACCCTGCTCTCTAAATTACTACATGTAGTAAATCACACAACTACAGCAAACAGATCGTAGCATTACTCAGACCTGTACGATACAAACCAGGCATCATAATATATGATGAAGAAATATGAGAGACTGCAACGTACAGATTAAATAACACAGCGTGGCTCAACGGTCCATAATGTGTCCTTCATGTTTTGCATCTACATTGCTACTACTTCATTAAAGCCATCATTCAGTTGTATTTCATTCATATTCCTGCCCTGTACTTGCTGCCCATCTGGGTTTCATAAAGTCAATCTAATCTCAAGTCATTTTAATTCCAGTCCGGTGGCCGTGTGTCGAGTGGCCACTCAGACGTACTGATGCTTCCCATAGACGCTCCCGACCTGCGTCGATCGCACCAGATCCACTGTGTCCTCCTTCAGGTCCTCCTCGGCGACGGCCATGCGGTACTCCTCGGCGTACGTCGGCGTCTCCTTGTCCTTCTCCCGGCGGGCCGTGTATCGGTAGATGAGGATGATGCCGGCCACCAGCAGCAGGCCGGCGGTGGCCCAACCCACGTACAGCGCCGCTCCCAGCTCCCTCTTGCGTGCGTCGACCACGATGGGGTTGTAGAAGTTGGTGATGATGGAGTGAGCCGTCCAGCACACGGGCAGCAGGGTGGTCACGCAGGCCAGCAGGAACAGACTCCCGCCCACCGCCAGAGTCACGTCTTTCCCCTTGGGGTTGTCCTTGCAACAGGAGGTTCTGCGCACACCGCAGAATGCCACGAGCAGCCCGGCGGTCGCCACGCCGATGGACACCACGGTGAGGGCGCGTGCGGCCTGGAGGTCAGGGGTCAGGATGAGCAGCGAGTCGTACACCTTGCACTGGGTCCGGATGCCCGCCTGCCAGATGCAGTTCATCCACAGCCCCTCCCAAAGCATCTCCATGACAATGATGTTGGCGCCGATGAAGGCGGTGACACGCCACATGGGCATGGCGGTGATGGCCACGGTGCCGAACACCCCGAAGAAACCCAGCACCAGCGCCAGGACCTCCAGCTTAGCCTTCATGGTGGAGCTCGCTCTGGTCTGGGCTCCGCAGGAGAACTGGTGGAATGTTTCCGTGCTCAAACCATCGTCTGCTGAGACGATGTCGTCGCAGAGGTGCTGCTATGTCATTCTACAGGTTTGGCCTCGGTCAGCTGATCAAATGGCATCCCTTTAAGTTTCACTGATGAACTCACTTTTCCTTGCGTTTGTTTAGCCTGGCCTGTAGGTGTTTGTGTTTCTGGGTTAAAGGGTGATGGAAACGCTTTACATGGAGAACGTATTTTCTACTGCACAGTTGTGGCATCCAATTTTTGCCAGATTTTCTGTCTGGGGTTAATAAAGTATAAAGTACTGTCATGGTTAGCAGCTAGCGTCCAGACCAACAGCTGGAAGCTAAAGCTAAGCTTTAGACCAGCGACAAAGAAATGTTTAAATTAATTAGTGGGATTTCACACACACACACACAGAGACAGAGACAGAGAGAGAGAGAGAGAAAGAGAGAGAGAGAGAGAGAGGAACAGAAACCCGAGGGCCTGTCCAACAGGTTTGGTGACAAACCCTCAATTCAAATGTAAACACAGCGCTTCCTGTAAGCCTACTGTGAAAACACGAGCCCTTGGCGCTACTCAGATACTATCCAGTAATTCAACAATGAATAATCCAGTTAAAATGTGTTGGCTGTGTATGGGATGTGGGCGTATACGTTTGTATCAGACCTTATATTTGGATATAGAAACGGAAACCTAATTGTAGCCTATCTAAAGGTTCTAAAGGTAAAGGCTAGTATGTAGCCTAATGCAACATTATTTAGTATCACCTTTTATTTGTTAAACACGTGCGTAAAGGTCAAGCAAAAGAAAATGCATTAAATAGATTAGAGGTTAAGACGTACAAGGCATTTTATCATACATGTACACCTGCGCCCCCTATTGGATATCAATTGAATTTCAGAAACCAAGTCTGAATCATTCAAAGTAACCTTTGTTCTTTATTATTGGAATGTATAGTGGACAGTGCACCATATAGTTAATAGAACTCAAATATGTGCAATTTATTCCCAATGTGTCCTCCACTGAATATAAAAGTACAACGGCCGATTTAAGCCATGGACTGGCCCGACTCTAACCCGTCCACAACATCAGCGCAGAAAACAACAAGACAGGTCCACTCAGACCGACAACGGTCCCCCGACAGACAGGCCTGTCCAAGTACAACAGAGATCTGCCTTTTAGAGTCTAAGGGCCGACAGGCGGAGGGCAGTATGGGGGTTTGATCGCCCGATAAAAGGTCTCTCCTCTGGGCTTCTGTCCACGGTCGAGGAGGTTGGCTGACATAACGTCCGGCCACCTACCAGATAAACCCTCCAGGATGTAATTACAGTGTCAAGGGAGCCATTACTGCAGAGACAGGAGCTCACATGTTCACTGACAGTTGAGGAGATAACGGAGAAGGAGTCCCACGATTCAAGGGTGAGGGAGGGAGGGAGATCACTCACCCTGTGGCCTGGGAGGGCGAGGGATGGAGGGAGATCACACCCTGTGGCCTGGGAGGGCGAGGGATGGAGGGAGATCACTCACCCTGTGGCCTGGGAGGGCGAGGGATGGAGGGAGATCACTCACCCTGTGGCCAGGGAGGGCGAGGGAGGGAGGGAGCCCATAACCTGTTAATGAAGATACACTTCATAAATACCAGACAGGATATTAGGAAATGCAATATATTTGTTCATAAACATATCTGAAGTGATGAAACCACGGCCTCTCATTTAGTAACACATCCTACGACTTATATAACTGTTATAATAGAAGTCTTTCCAAATATGAGACACTGTTTGTTTGACTTGACAGTGAAAATGCAGTTCTATAAACCTAGGACTCTAAATATGGGATTATATTTGTACTAGTGCTCCCAGATCAGTTATATGCAGAGTCTTGGTCCATTTCAGAATCGATTGATTATTCAGAATAAAAGCATCGATAAAATAGTCGATATTGGATCAACTAAATGGAAAAAAGTTGATAGTAAACCGATACCAAGAAACACAAAACATGAAAATATGATGGAAAACAGAACATGTGGAATCTACACGACAGTTAACACACAAACAAAGGTACAAATGAAGGACAAAAACACATTTGTAAGTACGAAACAAGGGTATTTATTATGATATCAATACATCTCTTTAATATATACAGTCATAAAAATGTAGCCTTAGTAGCACAATGAGCTTCTTTAAAGGAATGACTTTCACTCTCGAGACAGACGTCTTTCTCCTTGATTGCTTCAGCATATTTGGACCTTCTATCGAGAACACAAAGTACTTTATATGCACATGTACGGATAAATTATGGAAGAATATGAATAAGTTAAAATCCATACATTGTGACCTATCACAAGTGAACTTAAAGTAACTTAAAAAAACACACACAAAAGACCTTTCAATGTAACTTGATGTGCAGGTTCTGTGTGTTCTGTGCTTGTGTGGAGTGTTACAATGAGACCGTTCTGCAGATGGAGAGCATCCAATATATTTATACAGAAACAGTAAACTTGAGAAAATAGTTTCACAGCAAACCTTAAAGAAAACAGAAACCACGTGAGACAGCCGATTGCAAATTCAAGTAAAACAGGATTCTGTTAAAACAAATTTAAATTCCTCGACCTCCGCAATGAGGGTTTTGGAAAATGTAATTCTGTAATTCTAGAAATTCGATAAAAGAAGAAGCAAAATATTTTCCTCACGAAAACAACAATATTTCAGTCTGCAAAACAGAAAAATTCATATTTTAAATAAACACAATCTGTTTTTAAAAACCAATACCAGTGTATACACGTGTGAAAATGACCAGTAAACTACAGCTAAAACCACTGAACTGCTTCTTTGCTATTTCCATCTTTACAGAAGTCCAAAATATATATAGTAATACACAGCTCGTAGAAGAACTCCAAACCAAAATATATATAGTAATACACAGCTCGTAGAAGAACTCCAAACCAAAATATATATAGTAATACACAGCTCGTAGAAGAACTCCAAACCAAAATATATATAGTAATACACAGCTCGTACCCACTCCACTCCAGAGCCACAAGGACCAACGATGTGTCACAAAGACCCCCATTTGGCAATGAAAGGCAGAACGTTCCGGATGCTGCCTGATGTGCAAACCATCGTCTCTTGATTGTACCCTTATAGCTGGAGTCTCCACGCAACCTCTGGGCCCTCCACCAGCTCCACCAGCTCCACCAGCTCCACCAGCTCCACCAGCTCCACCAGCTCCACCAGCCCTGTATTGCTCAAACATCTTATCATATGACTGTACAAAAAGAAGCGTTTAAAAAATATTGATTAGGATATACTTC